>JABUQX010042855.1:0-5000 GCA_015478945.1 Trachelipus rathkii
TAAATTGTTTGTGAGGGGGAGGGGGGAAAGAAAAATTTGGTTATTTTTTAATTTTTTCTATATAATTTTAAAATATAAGATAGTCAGATGAGCTTTTTTGAGTGTAAAATGAAATCAATTATAAATATAAAAATAAAAAATAAATTACATTAAGAGGCGCCAATGATGTTGGCAAAGGTTATGAGTTTAGTTATTTTACATAGATTTAAACTTTAATATTTCTTTAATTATTTTTACAGAACCGTCTGGGAAGCGACTGGTAACTTGATCTTATGCTTATTGGTTAAAAAAAAAAAAAAAAAAAAAACTAAAGTGGAAAGTACAAAATTTTTATTAAATTTACCTGGAGGCGGATAACGACACGAGCCATATATATATATATATATATATATATATATATATATATATATAGTATATATATAGATATAGTATATATATATATGTTATATATATTTATGCAGTATATACTAGTATATATATATATATATATATATATATATATATATATATATAAAAAAGCTTTAATAATTGCGTATACAAAGACATGTAATGATTTTTGTGCTCATAATCTCATTGCAGCGCAAAATTCGTTATAGCCTCTGGATACATAAACAGATGTTCTAGAGAAACAGATTTTTTTTTTGGGGGAGAGGGGGTCAGGATCAGGTTAGTTAGATAAACACTCTCGCTACTGTAACAAAGCACAAAACTGCACCTCAATTTCATATTAAACACATATTAAAGTTATTCAAAGAATGAAACAAGATAATCCATAGAAAACGGACGCAAAACGCCTATCCCATATTATTCGATAACGCGACAAAAAGTAGTCCGGTTCAAAATCGACAAAATAAATTTTAATTTCACTTAAATTTCAATTCTTCCCACCTAAAAATGTTTATTTTTATTCAAACTTTCGTTTCAGATGCAGACCCTACAATAATTTGCTGTGTTTCCGTTAAGTGACTTTTACCCTATATATATATATATATATATATATATATATATATATATATATATATAGTATATAGTAAGATATATATATATATAAGAAAGATATATATATATATATATATATATATATATATATATATATAATAAGAACTATGTGAAGACTATTATATTTAAAGTTTGTATATTGTTTATATATTATATTATTAAATATTTCTAATGAACATATGAAAACTAGAGTTTATTTAAATTAAATTATTAGTTACCCAAAGAAAACAAACTTTCGGGAAAAGCTGGAATATTCTAATTTTTATTGGGCAAACTATTTAAGAAATTGAAATAAATTATATATATATATATATTATACTGTTATATATATATATATATAGATAGTTAGTTATATATATATATATATATATATATATATATATATATACATAGTATATATGTTATTAAGGCTAAAGGTTGCTGGCTACAATACACCACCGCTCACGGGCAGAACCCTAATCTAGGAGGGGGTGTGCCTCAATATATATATATATATATATATAGTATATATATATAGATATAGATAGAGGTAAGATATAAAAATATATATATATATATAAAGTATATGAGATATTATTTATATATATATATATGGTATATATATTATTATTATATATTATATATATATATATATATATATATATATATATATATATATATATATATATATATATATATATATATATATATATATATATATATATATATATATATATATATATATATATATATATATATATATATATATATGGGGATGCAACAGCTAAGAGATGGAAAATAAAAATGGTAACCTCATTAATTTTATGTAGTTATGTTTGAGTATTAATGATCAGAAAATAAATATAAATTACAATTATTTTCAAGTCTCCTTTGTAATTCCTACCGAAGAAATACATGACATAAAAGACAATTAAAAAAGTAGAGTCGCCAAGAGAAGTTTGAACGTTTACGAAGATATTAAAACAAGGCACTGACGAAATTGTTACAAAATTAATAAATGCTCTCCAGAATAACATATTCCTTAAGACTGCACAAATACCATATGGAGATAAAGGAGATCTAAACAATACAGACCAGTTAGTTTACTTTCAGTCTTTAACGAGTTTAAAAAAAAAAAAAAACAACGAATCTCTCTCAACTTGTTTAATCAGATAAATGAACATGCAGAATGGAAAGGGAAAAGAGATACGAGAGGTCTCAATGCTCGGGATTTTGTATGCATGAAAAGCATTTGACTCGATGAGCGCTATGTTATAAGATCTTTAAATAATCAGGACACTGCGAAACTGTAAAAGGACACCTTAAAATATGGCATATAAAAATGCTATATCAATACCGCTAATATTTGAAGATAAAAATAAGTACAAATTAAAACAGAAGCCAAACAGCGACATTCAATCTTAGGAAAAATTATTTAGTGTAGTCATTTTTAGAGGAAATATTCACGATACTAAATAGGGAGGATATTGATATGAAAATAAATGGAAGATACCTCAGTTTCCTAAGGAAAATCGTTCTAATGCATCAGATCTGTTGAATGCGAATAATACTAGAGTATCTAGGCAGAGTGCTAAGAAGCTGGTTAAGTTGTATGTAGATAAAACCAAATAAAAGTTCAGTAAATACATACTGTTGCCCAACATGAAATAGTGGTCAAAAACTAGAGCAAGCTGATGAGTGCAGTTAATTTAGGCAACTCATATTTTCAAATGTTAAACAGAAAAATAAAATCCAAACAAGAGAGAAAATAGATTGGAGTATTATGAATATTATGAGTATTATGAATTTTCCATTTTACTGAAGAGAAACCCTTTTGACATGAAGCTGGGAGACCTTAACAAGGCATACATATGGAAATATAAATACTTACAATAAAACATAGAAACAGAAAAGAGAATGACCGGATAAGATGGCATATAAAATCAAATGAGATTTAACAATAAAACAACATGAATTGAGATGGGCAAGTCATATATTGCTTGAAGATATATAACTATAAATAGGCAAAGATATTTACACAAGCTGGCATTAAATTTGAAATATCCAAGAAAACGACCTTGTACAAAAGTGAAATAATGAAATTATGTAAAAAAAAAATCAAACACTGCTAGAATTGGCAGCATTGAGGAGAGACATATTTCTAGCAGTAAAAAATGAGGAGGAGGAATATATATATATATATATATATATATATACAGTATATATAGAATATATATATAGTATATATAGTTCGTGTAGCTTATGTTGGTAGATTTGTTATAGTAAATAAATGTATATAGATTATTTTTGATTTATTTATAAATATATATTATGTTTATATATAAATATAGAGGGAGATATATATATATATATATATATATATATATATATATATATATATATATATATACAGGGTTGTTTGGTTTAAACCAACATGGTTTTTTTGTTTAAACCAACTAAAAAAAAACATTGTTTTTTAGTTTTTTATTTTGCTTTATCAAATAAAAAAGTAATTAAAAAGTGTTCTAAATTAAAGCATATAGCTAATACATCCGAATTATATATTTAGATAGTAAATAAAAAAGAGGGAAACATGTTCCAGACTTTACCAGTAGAGTACAACTAAGATTGAACATAGCAGTTAAGTCTGGGTCATAGAGTTAAGAAGAGAATGGATGAGACTGTCTGAAATATGAGTCATAGGAACTCTCCCCAAAGAAGGGGGTACATGACTGGAAAATTTAAAAAAAATAATGCCAATTGTAAAACAATAAAATATGGATAGTGATGCAACAGTTCAATGACTAGATAGATTGGAGAGAGTTAGTTAGAATAGGAGAGTTAAGGAGTCGTTAAGTCCTAAACAAACACTTTATCAAGGAGAACAATAAGCGTGGAACCAAAAAGGGATGTGATTCATACTCAATAGAAGGAAATAGAATTTTGTCTAAAAAGCTCCCAAAAGTTGATATGGGATATTTTCTGTTCATGTCTTTTTTTTTAGGGAGCTTTTTAGACAAATTTCTGAATTGACTTAATGTGTTGAAATTTAATTTTTGGCAATAATATTACTTTCTCATAATAGTGGATTTATATAAAAATATTTCTATTAGCCATTTCCACAAATAAATTTTATTACAGTTTGAAGATGGCTCGAGTTCAGAGGCGAAATATTGCAACGATTACATTAGTCTTGAACAATGGTTTAGTCCTGAAGGATCGATCTTGATGGGAAGTGTTTTCTTCTTAACTTTTAAAGGAAAGAAAATCCGAAAAAGCTACTCTGAAAGAAGAAGTCCCCAACTCTTATCTTTTGAACCTCCAGGATGGCTGTAAGACCCTTTCTTTAGATTTTTCGGACTTAGGACAACCTTTCTGAGGAGTGGATATGGATTTTCTCCCAGCCAAGAAGTTGAATGACATTTAGCTGCTATCTTTTCATGGGAGCCTTTTAGACAAATTTATGAAGTAACTTAATGTGTTGAAATTTTATTTTTGGCTTTAATATTACTTTCATAAAAGAGTGGATTTATATAACAAAATATTTCAATTAACCATTTCCACAAATAAATTTCATTACAGCCTGAAGATTCCTCGAGTTCGGAGGCGAAATATTGCAACGATTACATTAGTCTTCAACAATGGTTTAAGTCCTGAAGGATCGATCTTGACGGGAAGTGTTTTCTTCTTAACTTTTAAAGGAAAGAAAATCCAAAGAAGCGACTCTGAGAGGAGAAGTCTGCAACTTTTACCTTTTGAACCTCCAGGATGGCTGTAAGCAGACCTACTTTAGAGTTTTCGGACTTAGGAATTTCTGAGGAGTGGATATGATTTTCCTACTGGTGAAATTGAGATGGGATATTTTCTGTTTGTCTTTTTTTGGGGGATGGGGGGGAACTTTTTAGACAAATTTGTGAAGTGACTTTGTGTTGAAATTTTATTTTTGCTTTATTATTATTATTATTATTATTATTATTATTATTATTATTATTATTATTATTATTATTATTATTATTATTATA
>JABUQX010042855.1:10000-12500 GCA_015478945.1 Trachelipus rathkii
ATTCACCGAAATTGTGAATTGCAAAGGACAAAGGGTTAGACAGAATAAAAAAAAATTGTCACCAGTCGAAAGTTCTTTACGGAAACCATATTGGCGATTCGAGATAAGAAGGAGGAATTAGTATAATTCCAATCTTCGTGTTAAGGATTGATTCAAAACCTTTAACACTTTGTAAAGAACTTAGGTTAAACCGATAGCAGGTTAGTTAGAGGAGAGAGAGAGGTACCCCCTCCACAATTTTATGGCTCAGGTTAAATGAGCGCACCTTTCAAAAGAAAGAAAAGATCTAAGCTTATTAGCATATACGAATCAGTTTATCAAGGCAGAGTGCAAGTTTGAAAACATAAGATTTGAGAAAACCAAGGAAGGACAAACATATATCGTAGGAACTATTGATGTATCCAGTCCGAATCCTAGACTAGGGGACTCGGCTAATTTTAGCACACTCGGACATGGTCAAGTTCAGTATCATAACAATAGGCATCATGCGCGTTAAATTTTTTTACAACTTGTTTCGCCCCCTCCTTAACTATGCACTAGCAAACTTTTAGAAATTTAATGCGCACGGAACCGACGAAAGCAATGGCATATGCAACTAATTTGACTGGTGCAACGATCTTATCCTACAACACATGCAGATGTATATTACGAAAGGATTTCAAATAAATTAACTTTTCAAAGAAAATAGGCAAAATTTCAGAAAAGACTCATGCAAGAAAATACTTAAAAGAAATTTCTCGTAATATTTCTCTGTTGATCAAAAATAGTATGGCAATTAATAAAAAAATGTTTCGAAATAAAACTTGTTGAACAATTATGAATTTTAGCTTCCTCGAAAAATTGAATTACTGCAAATAATAGACAATACAGTCTAGGTCTAGATAATTCAATTTGTTCTCGTCAGTTATGTTCATACACAATAGAGAGCTATACATATCTTGAATCAGGATACGAGGCTAAACAGATGATGAAAGACCTTTGCGCCGATTCGAAGTGTTTTCCGATATCTTGCATTTCCTTACTATTATTATATTAAATTTAGTGTTTGAATATTCTTAAGTAACAGGTATACATAAAAGAGGAATCCTGTGCTGCAGCATCTACTACATCATGCAGTATTATTCCCACCTGTACTGGAATCCAAATGAAATATAAGTCTGACATTCAATTCAGTAATTAATAAATACACTAACTTTATTTCAAATAACGAGTTGATTAACAAATTTTAGTGGCATTGATAAAGATAGAGAAATTGTAAAAATAGCAATCTTGTTGTTGCTTTTGATATAAACGTACAAAAGGACTTTATATTGCATATAGTTGTGTCATAAATACAGAAACTACAAGATGACAGTTTCCATTTACGATGAAATTCATAGCAGTCTCGCCAACTGCATCCACAAAATCCATCCATTTTTTAACATTTATAACCTCTAGGATAGTTGAAGGTTTGAAAGATATGGATTTTATCTTAAAACTTCTGTTGAAGTATTATTATAGGTGTTGCATTGCTTTTTAGACCTGCCTTTTAAAATTATCTAAATATCACCTGTAAATTAAATTTATTACACTCAAAAATATATAGACACAATCTTAATACTACTTAATAAAATTATTCACATAGATGACCGTATATTAGCAATATTGCATGTGAAGTATATGTTAATCCAAATATAGTAATGACACTCATTGTAAGCATGTGCTTCTAAAAAGACCACTCTTCTACAACGAAGAGCTCCACTTGGGTCAGTCTAATTTCTCGTTTTGTCAGTGATCATGATTGTGTATTAATCTTTGAGAGGTCATCAAAACAATCTATTCTCACCACTTAATAGTTTTACTAAGATGCACATAAATCTCTCCATTGACTCTAACACTTATTTCCCAAATATTTTAGGTGTACCATGACATATCTGTTTAACCTTTATTAATATATTTAAATCATGCTAACTATAGTCAAAATTCAATATAATACTAATTTGTGAAGCTGTGTCCTCGAATTCCTTCTCAAGTATGCCTGCGTGAGGACAATCACTTCGAAGACATCTTGTAAATACGACGTATTCGACTTTGTTAACTAAAAATTTTAATCCACTGGTCTCTGATCATTCCCTAGGGAACATAAACTTCCAATTGTTTACAGAAACCTGAAGATTTTTATCAGAAACCTAAAAGTGCGCAATCAGCTGTATACGTAGGGACAATAAGAGGTTAGGTTGGAGGTCATTCTATTAAAGACTGCACATATCATTTAGAAAACAAAGGACTTAGGATGCTACTTGAGGGACTCCACGTTCCATTTCAACTCTCTCCGATATAGTCTGATTTGGTTGTAACTATATTTTCCTATTTTGCTAATTGAAGGGATTAGGAGGGAAACTTATTTTAATTCATCCTATAGTATATAGATAGTTCATGCTATATTAATCTTTAAGTTAAATTATATTTTACGTACACTACCTAAATTCACATTTTCCTTTGTGATTTAATTTAAATATTA
>JABUQX010042855.1:17500-20000 GCA_015478945.1 Trachelipus rathkii
TCTGAGCAGGTTCACCTTATTCTTTTTAACTTTCGGGCGCTTCCTTCCAGAAGAGGCTTCCTATTCCCTTGTACTGTCCCCATTCATCCTCTTCCAAACTGTTCATTTACCTCTTCTTTTCCCATTTACCTCTTCTTTTCTTTTACGTACGCATCTTTTAAGCTTTCTTTTTTTCCTCCTTATATAATTTCAAAAGCATCTTTCTATTGTAGCGGCTTCATTTGCTTTTAGTACAATCAAACCACTTTTTTTTTTTAGTTTTAACCGCTTGCATCAACCTCTTCATTCCACCACTCACTGTTCGCATTCCTTACTCGTCGCATATCTTCTTCTTACTTTAGCACACCCACATATTTCTTTTGCACTGCTAACAATTGCTTTCCAGATTTATTTAGTTTCAACTTGTTCACATTCAAATGATTTACTTGCGAGCGTTCTTAACCATACGTATCCTTATTACGTTGTCACATCAACTTCAACTCTTAATTTTACCCTCTTTCCTTCCGCTATACCTCCAATCTCGCATCCAAAGTCCGCACTACATTAATTTTTACATAGAACACGTATATATGATCCGATAATCGCCATTTCTAAACACCTTACTGATTTAACATCCACACATACTTCAACTTCTCCTTCTTCACCAACACAAAATCAATCATACTTTTCACTTTAATACCATCTCTACCTACACAACTCTTAGTATACTTATGGATA
The DNA here is from genome assembly GCA_015478945.1 of Trachelipus rathkii. Taxonomy (NCBI): domain Eukaryota; kingdom Metazoa; phylum Arthropoda; class Malacostraca; order Isopoda; family Trachelipodidae; genus Trachelipus; species Trachelipus rathkii. The sequence goes on from JABUQX010042855.1 coordinate 18,218, forward strand.
CTGCTTGTGGTTTAAAGAAAGTATTACTATACACACACACCACTCTCACTCACCAGAATGCCATCACTTCCTACCGATTATCATTTTCTCCTGACTCCTCAAAACCACCCTGTTTATACCATTCTTTTTGAATCATATATATATATATATATATAATATATATATATTAATATTATTATATATATATATATATATATAATATATATAAGTATATATATATATATAGTATATAATATATATATAGTATATATATTATACATACACTGTATATATAAATCCGTATTATAGTCAATATTTAGGCCTAAAAGGGGTATTGGTAATACTGTATAATTTAAAACATCTTTAATATACATAAAAAGAGGTAATTTTAAAAAACCAAACAAAATAAAACATTTTGTTTTTAAAAAAAACCGTTTTTTTTTTGCAAAAAAAAAACAAATTAAAAAAAATAATCCGTTTTTTTCAAACCTATAATCTACTATATATTATATTATATATATATATATATATATATATATATAATATAGTATATATATATATATATACATATTATAGTATATATATATATATATATATATATATATATATATTATATATATAATATATATATATATATATATATATATATATATATATATATATATATATATATAATAAATAATAATTATAATAAAATAATAATAATAATAATAATAATAATAATAATAATAATAATAATAATAATAATAATAATAATAATAATAATAATAATAATAATAAATTTCATCCAAATTTGCTTTGTATCCAAGAGACGCTCAATCATTCACTTGATATTCAAATATTATTAAAAACCCAAAAAGGAGTAAATCTTATAAATTTTTATGTATTAATTATTAATTATATTAATTTATTAATCCATTCCAATAAAAAAAAACAATGAAGACGTTGTTTTTGACCCCCAATTTTCATAAGGGAAGAATACCCCCAATCCCTATTATGTTTAGTTGTCAAAATAACGTCATTTGAACGTGATGAGCAACAGCAGATCACGATCAAATTTTCCACAACAAAAAAGATTAATTGTTCCCATAAAAGAATTTTAAACGCTTCCTACGTGCGAAGAAATATCACGTAATCATTCCCCAAACTTTCGTCTCCACTTACCAAAAAGTTGTATACATGCTAACCAAAGGTCCTATTTTTCACACTTATTTTGTTATATGCGGTATATATATATATATATTATTATATAATATATATATATTATATATATATATATATATATATATATATATATATATATATATATATAATATATATATTATATATAATATATATTATATATATATATAATATATATTATATATATAAAATAGCATACTGGTCCCTATTCTCTTGCATGGAGCAAAGACAGAGTACTACTAAGAAGGATGAAAGTAGAATACAATCGGCAGAGATGAAAATTCTGAGAGCTACTGTGGGGAAAATTAGAAGAGCCAGGGTAAGAAATCTGAGGGTGAGAGAGGAAGTAGGTGTAAGGTCTACCCTACACAGGATGGACACAGCTAGATTGAGATGGTGAGGACATTTCGACGCGAGGATGCCAATGAATAAAGTGGCGAAGAGAAGATGGAGATGGATGCCGGAGGGGTGAGACCGAGAGGAAGACTTAGAAAGAGTTGGAGGACTTAGTGGAGGATTCTTTGAGAAGGCATGGACTTCCCACATTGCAGACCTTGATGGAATATGAGGTGCCGTTAGGTAAAGGAAGATGGAGGATGACGCTAATCCTCTTGACAGGCTG
>JABUQX010042855.1:25000-27500 GCA_015478945.1 Trachelipus rathkii
AGGAAGGATGGGCGGAGGTGGTGAAAGAAGTTCAACTGAATTCTCGGGATCAGAATCCAAGAAGGCGGGCTTGATCCTATCAATTGATACATTCTCCACTTTGAAACTTTTTTGAAGAGAGAAAAACTTGCGATGTCATTGAAGCACACGGAAAGGAACATCGTATCGGGCTTGAAGAGGGCCGCGATGAGAATCGTGACGAACCAAAACGTGAGAACAAGAATCGAGTTCGGAAGGAATGTAAGTTGCACGACAAGTCAGGTGAGGGAGGGAGGGCTTCCAAGAATCAGTACACTGACGAAGACGGGCTAGGAAAGTATGGCGATCTGAAGTAGTATGTAAAGGAAGAATGAATTCACCTGGGATTCGGATGGAAGAACCGTATACAAGTTCAGCGGATGAACACTGTAAGTCTTCTTTGAATAAAGTCCGAATACCAAGAAGAACGAGTGGAAGAGTTTCGGATCAATTTTCAGAATTACCATGAGCCATCAAGGAAGATTTTAACTGTCGGTGAAACCTTTCTATCATTCCTTAGGACTGCGACTGCAGGAACGAAGCCGATTAGAACCTAGATGAACCATGAGGTCTTTCCATAAGTAGGACTCGAACTGACGTCCCTGGTCCGTAGAGAACGTGGAAGGGGTACAGAAGCTCAAAATCTAATGATACAGAAAAGCCTGGGAGATGGACTCTCCTGAGGTGTCCTGTAGAGGAATAGCTTCGACCCAACGGGTATAGCGGTCGATGCATGTCAAGAGGTGAGTATACCCATTGGAAGAAGGTAAAGGACCAACTAAATCGATGTGCACTTAGTCAAAACGTTGTCCCGGAGGAAGAAATTGCTCGACAGGAGAGCTAGTGGGCTTGTGGACTTTAGAACGTTGCCAACTGAGGCACTGCTTAGTCCAAAGCTTAGCGTTCTGGAGAAGGGATGGCCAAACGAAGTGTTTGCCAATCTGAACTTGTGAACTTTTAACATCGGGATGCGAGATGTTGTGAATGGTGTTAAAGACAAGGCGGCCCATTTGAGTTGGTAAAACAAGGCGGGGCAATCTGGACGACATATCACATAGGAGTGGAAAGGAAAACCGAACACTTCAGCACTTTAAATATCGTAAGTAGAGTGAGCTGAAAATGTGTACTCTTCCAGCTGTTGCAAACGTGACATTTCCTCGTAGTTGATCGAAGGAAGAGGAGATATAGCGCTAATACGAGAAAGGGCATCTGCAGGGATGTTCTGGGCAATGCCCTTAACGTGACGGACCTCGTTGCTTAACTGAAGAAGTGGTGATAGCATAAGTGATAGGTTGATGATCTGTGAGAATATGGAATTCTCGACCTTCGATGAAGTAGCGAAAAGGGGTAAATGAGAGAATAAATGAAAGTATGTTAAGATGGTTTGGTCATGTGGAAAGGATGAATGATAGTTGGTTGGTTAAGCGGATGTATAGTGGAGTCTGTGTTGGGAACCGACCGGCTGGGAGACCGAAGAGAAAGTGGATTGAGTCGGTGAACGAATGTCTGAAGGAGAGAAATGTGAGTTTGGCAGAGGCGAGAATAAAGGTGCATGATAGGAGAGAATGGCGGGGTTTTGTATGGGGGCATGGTTGTGGCCCACCTGGGCCAAGGGATGAACCCTTACATTGACGATTTACCATAGTGAAGGTCCGTCGCGGTCCCAAGAAGCTCTAAGGGTGGATTTTTCCTGTCTCTGCGATGAGTTTCCACTAATTAATGGTACAGAGGGGGGCGAGGCTGGGCTTTCTTTTCGACATTTGTCTACTTTCCTACTGCTTTTCTTTTCCGATGCTGTAGCGCTCCTTTAACTCCCAATTCTTGGGAAAAAAGGTGGATAAAGAAAGAAAGAAAGAAGATATATATATATATATATATTAATATATATCTAAGAATATTCACAGTATAAATAAATCTATAATAATAGAAAGGGAATATATATATATTTATAAAATATAATTTATATTATATATATTTATATACCGTATATATAAATGTTATATATATAATATATATATATATATATATATATATATATATGATATATATATTATATATATATATATATATATATATATATATATATATATATATATATATATATATATATAATATATATGGTTTATTTTATATATTTTTTATTTTTATCTAGTATATATATATATATATATATATATATATATATATATATATATATATATATATATACCGTCACGGGTAATTTCAGAACTCCGGGGCAATTTCAGAATTTTTAGTTTTTATTGTTTTACAAAAAAACTAAAAGTTTTACAAAAAAAATTTTTTAATAAAAGTTGTAGCAGACTAACAGGTGCAGTGAACTGCAAAAAAAATTTTTTTAAAAAATATATAAATAACCTAGATTTTTTGATTTTTCTTTAAAAAAATTTTTTTTAAAAATTTGTAATTTTGATTTATAAGGTCTGTGTACGAAAAATAAAGAAAAAATTGTAAAATTTGATCA
>JABUQX010042855.1:32500-45000 GCA_015478945.1 Trachelipus rathkii
TACTGTTCACATAACTGATTCTGTTCTAAGATGTACATATCGTCAATTGCATTGCATCATGCAAAGATAACCCGTTTTTCTAAATGTTGAAGACTGACATTTATATTTTCAAATCTCATTTTCTTTTTATAAACGTTAACTAATATATTTTTTTGTTTGCTTTTTATTCAATTTATTTTTCTGACTTTTTTTTTATAAGTTTTATTTTACATTTAAACTTTGTGTTTAATTTTATTTTATTTTTTTTTTTTTTATTTAAATTTATTTTTCTAACTATTTTTTTACAAGTTTTATTTTACATTTATACTTTGTGTTTAATTTTTTTATTTTATTTTATTCAATTTATTTTTCTAACTTTTTTTTTATAAGTTTTATTTTACATTTAAACTTTGTGTTTAATTTTTTTTTTTTTTTTTTTTTTTTTTTTTTTTTTTTAATTTTTTTTTTTTTTTTTTTTTTTTTTTTTTTTTTTTTTTTTTTTTTTTTTTTTAAATTTTTTTTTATTTTTTTTTCTTTTATTTAAAACTTTTTGTTTAATTTTTTTGTTTTAATTTTTAAAAAATTTTTACTTTAATTTATTTTTCGAACTTTATTTTTCAAATTTTTATTTATTTTTGTTTTCTTTTCTTTAAAACTTTTTGTTTTTACTAAAAATTTATTCTTTTTATGTTTATAACTTAAAAAATTTGCATTTTACATACCCTAAAACAGTAAATCAGTAAATCAGTTAATCAAACCACCCTCCTACCCATCCGTGATCTATTGATCTATTGATTCAAGTCATATTTTGTATAACAAAACAAAACTTTTATACTTTTTATGTTTATAACTTCCAAATTTACGTTTTTTACATACCCTAAAGCAGTAAATCAGTAAATCAGTAAATCAGTAAATCAGTAAATCAGTAAATCAAACTGTCATCCATACCCTCCTACCCATCCGTGATCTATTGATCTATTGATCTATTGATCTATTGATTCAAGTCATATTTTGTATAACATAATACTAAAACTTTTATTTATTTTGTTTTGTTTTCTTTAAACATTTTGTTTTTACTAAAAAAATTATTCTTTTTATGTTATAACTTTAAAAAAATTGCATTTTTACATACTCTAAAGCAGTAAATCAGTAAATCAGTTAATCAAACTACCCTCCAGCCACCCTCCTACCCTTCTATGATCTATTGATCTATTGATCTATTGATCTATTGATCTATTGATTCATGTCATATTTTGTATAACATAACACAAAAAACTTTTATACTTTTTATGTTTATAACTTCCAAATTTACGTTTTTTACATACCCTAAAGCAGTAAATCAGTAAATCAGTAAAGCAGTAAATCAGTAAATCAGTAAATCAAACTGTCATCCATACCCTCCTGCCCATCCGTGATCTATTGATCTATTGATCTATTGATCTATTGATTCAAGTCATATTTTGTATAACATAATACTAAAAACTTTTATTTATTTTGTTTTGTTTTCTTTAAACATTTTGTTTTTACTAAAAAAATTATTCTTTTTATGTTTATAACTTAAAAAATTTGCATTTTTACATACTCTAAAGCAGTAAATCAGTAAATCAAACTGTCATCCATACCCTCCTACCCATCCGTGATCTATTGATCTATTGATCTATTGATCTATTGATCTATTGATTCAAGTCATATTTTTTATAACATAACAAAATAAATTCTTTGCTGCAGCTGTTGTTGTTGAAATGTCGCGTTTGGTGCAGTCAGACACTTTCAGAGAGTAACCTGAAATATTTTTAGGCTTATCTCTTTTTAGGATCCGCCTCCCTTTCAGAAAATTTCAACATGAAACATGAAAATGATTTTATGCTATATCCACTTGCATAAAGTGATGCAATACTTATTATATTTTTTAAACAAACTGGTAGGTTTGGCAACGGTGCATCATACAGAGGCGATTTGACAACACTGTATAGATTTGGATGCTGAGTTACATATAAATCGACGAGCTCTTACGATCAACACTTTAAGATACATTCTTAGATTCTGAATACTTATTATATTTATTAAACAAACTGGTAGGTTTGACAACGGCGCATCATACAGAGGCGATTTGACAACACTGTATAGATTTGGGAGCTGAGTTATATATAAAGCGGCGTACTACTCGATGGATCATTCTTAATCAAGAGCTCTTATGATCAACACTTTAAGACACATTCTTAGATTCTGTAGTATCATTAACCAAGTTTTTTTATATCTACACATGAGGATTTTTCGAAATCAATACTTATTCAACGAAGTAAGTTTTTTCTTTCTCATTTAAAAAATATCATTGTAATACATCTGGTCAATAATTAATGGCACGTAAAGTAATTAAATACATTATCAATTAACAATAGAGGGTAAATAATTTATACATATGCCTAAAAAGTAATTCTTTTCCAGAAGCGTGCTGAATATATAGCCATACATTTGAGTAAAAAGCGTTCATCGTATCGTTATCAGCGCATCGTTTAAAAATGGTATGTTGTTGTTGCGGTGTGGATAAATATATTTAATATATGGAATGAGAAATACTATGTTAAACTAATATATTACTGACATATTGCCCTATTTTTTGAAAACTTGATTTATTTGTTTACTGTATCATAAATAATAATAATGACTATTTATTCCAGGCTAGCCCTTCGAGAATGAATCCCCCTAATAAGAAGAGAAAGACCACTATAACAGACATAACGCACATCTCTGTAGAGAAACTTAAAAAGACAATGGAACGTCATACATATGAAGTAAAGGTTATTGATGAAAACTTCTTCCATGGACCAAGAGATCTTGAAGTATCGTTCGAAAAGGTTGTTAGTGAAGTCATTGATACTATATTACAAGACTTAGACTATGATAGGTTACGTATGAGGGTTGGAATCAATTTCACGTTTGGCGATGATCAGTCACCTGACCGGAAATACTATGTAAACATCAGTTACAGAGATATATTAGACAATATTGGGGTGAAAGAGATGATGAGACGCTTGGAAGGGTCATTCCAGTCCGGTGACAAGGCTACCTTTACCAAATTCAAAGTAGTAGCTACCGTGTTCATGATAGCTAAAGGAAAAGGTAAAGACTGTAAAACCGATGCATTCGAGCCTCAAAATCTTAGTTTCAAACATCGTTACATTAGTAAAGTTCATCTAGAGAAAGGAGCTGTAGGTTGTGCTTTCAAAGCTGTTGTTCTGTTTAGGAAAATAACTCATGATATCATAACAGCAACTAAGAATATAATGTAGCACAATTGAGAAAGAGGCAGAAGCATTAGCTAAAAAATGTGGTATGGAATATACAGATTCTTTCATAGTAACTGACTTTGAAAAAATCGAGAATGTCGAAAAATGCCGTATAGTCGTATTCGGTCCTGAAGGTAATAGAGTAAAAATACTTTATAATCCGTCTAACGAGAACAGAAATGACCCTTTATACATTATAGGCCATGATGGAGTAAATCATTACTATGCTATAAAAGAAGATAAGTTAAAGTTATGTTTTGAGAACACCAAGAAAAAGAATGCATATATGAACGGTATCTTTTGCACTTATTGTTACACTTTCAACAGCAATAATATCGCACATAAATTAGACTGTGAACATTATGGATGTAGACAGTGTCTAGACGATAAGTGTCAAGGCTCATTTGATCACGATGGTATATTCCATGAATGTCGTGAATGTAATCGTGAATTTTATAATGCAAACTGTTTTAAAAAACATCAAGATAATAATACATGTACACCGTGTTACACTCTGCCTTGAACAAATAAAGGCTGATCGCTATGGTAGTTTCAAACACGATTGCACAAAAGCTTATTGCACTATATGTAAAGAAAAATACGAGCCTAGAGAAGACGAATATCATATATGCTACATGAAAAAGAAAATTAAGAAGAAGAAAGATACGGATCCGGTGGTTTATACATGTTACTATGATATCGAAACATACCAGGAAGATAAAGGTTATGATGATAAAGGAAGAAGAATAATAGAATTGCGTCCTTATTTACTGGTATGCCAGATGATATGCGAAATGTGTACAGATAAGGAAGGTGAACAAGTATGTTCACATTGTGGTCCAAGAACAAGAACATTTAAATTAGAGGCCGAAAAAATGCGATTTTTCAGATAAAAAACCTAAATCAAAAGTGATTGTTGCTGCACATAATGGCGGAAAATTTGATCATCAGTTCGTATATGCATCATTACTGACACACCCAAGTTCTGAATCTATCAGCAGAAGTCCTATAAAAAGAGGTAATAAAATCATTTCAATGGGCTCGAATGGAAATATAGTCTTCAGGGATACGTTGCTTTTCACACCATGTGCATTGAAAAACATGCCTAAAAACATGGGTGTAAGTGAAAAAGACAATTCCAAGGGTTTCTTTCCCTATACATTTTTAAATGAAGATACCTTGAATTATAAAGGACTTATTCCAGATAAGAAATTCTTTGAAATAGAAAAAATGTCGACAAATGAAAAGCAAGCGTTTGAAGAATACTATAATAAATTTATAGATAAAGAAAACATTATTTTTGAAGTATTGTGAACAAGATGTTAATATACTAAGAAAATGCTTCGGAAAGTTCAGAACGTTTCATTAAAGCATTTGATATAGATTGTCTTGCTAACTGCACAACAATTGCATCTTTATGTTTTACACTTTATAAAAATGTGTTTATGCCTGAGGAAAAAATTACTATTCTAGGTCGAGAGAACCCTAAACCTTTCACATATGAAGCAATTCGCTGGCTTATGTACCAGGAAAAATTGAACAATATAAACATAAGGCACGCACGCAACGGTGGAGAGAAAGGGTTCAAAATTAAGAACAAGTGGCTTTACCCTGACGGGTTCGGATATATGAACGGTATGAAAACTGCTTTCCTATACCATGGTTGTGCATGGCATGGCCATAAAGGCTGTAATAAAGGAAAAGGTACGCTGCATGGCGTATCGGCTGTGGATCGCTACAATCTCACCATGAAACAAGAAGATAGGTATAAAGAAGCCGGGTTTAATGTCGTACGTGTGTGGGAATGTGAATGGAAAATGCAAAAAGAAGAAATTATTCAAGATCCTAATCATACCGATAAAAATATAAGCATTAGTGAATATATTCAACGTCTTAGTAATGATGTTGTTAACAACAGGCTCATAATTGATGATTCATTGCTTGGAGGTCGTACTGAACCCTTCGTACATTACTATCCTCCAACTAAAGGACAGAAGATCATGTATTTAGACTATACATCACTTTATCCTTATGTTCAGAAGCGAATGAAATACCCTTGTGGTCCCCCAGAAAAACTAATAGGTGATAAAGTACCAGATATTGAATCATTCAAGAATGGACTCAATGACGAATATTTCGGCACAGCTTACATTAAGATTCTTCCTCCTCAAGACTTATACATCCCTGTCCTCGCTGAACGAACCAAAAATAAACTAATATTTCCACTCTGTGTAAAATGTGTTAAAGATAATAGCTCAAAATGCAATCATGATGAGAATGAACGAGCCATTGAAGGTGTATACACAACACCTGAAATTCAATTGGCTATAGAGATGGGTTACGAAATACTTAAAATATTTGAAGTTTGGACGTTTAAAGAGAAGGAGTTTTTATTTGAAGGATATGTGAACCACTTCTTAAAAATAAAGACAGAGGCATCAGGTCTACCAAATAATATTCACGAGGATGATCCTGATTTCGAGGAAAAACTTAGAGTTTATCCGTCTTTTCAAAGAAAAGGAAGGTGTCGAACTTGATATTAACAATATCAAGAAAAATCCTGGGCTGCGATTCATTGCAAAATTGTGTCTCAATTCTCTTTGGGGAAAATTTGCACAAAATACACCTACAAGAGAAGATGTAGTATGTACTAGTGATAAACAAGTATGGGAACTAATAAACCAAAGCGATATTGAAGTCCCTAGCGTTATTCCAATAGGCAGTAAATATGTTGTGACAGTTGTAAAAAATGCGCTAGCCGAACGATCATCAACTGCTACAAATATTCTATTGCTTCATTTACAACTGCATATGCACGTATAAAATTATATGAGTTACTTAACAAAGTCAAACAAAGGGCATTGTACTGCGATACAGACTCTTGTATTTTTGTCGCTGGAGAAAACGATGAAGTTCCTGAAACAGGAAACCTTTTAGGTGAACTAACAGATGAAATAGCAGATTATGGCCCTGGGGCCTACGGTGATTCCTTTGTGTGTACAGGGCCAAAGTCTTATGCTGTTAGAATAAGAACCGCTGATGGAAATATAAAATATATTGTAAAGGCCAAAGGCCTTACAATCAATAAAGATACAAAAGATACTATCAATTTTGAAAAACTGTTAAAGTTGGTGTATGATCATAGTTCTGAAAATAGTACAGGCCATGATGAGTCATTGTATGATGATATCAAAAACCATGATGTTACAGTGAAAGCAATGAATGAAATACAATTGTATAATGTCGATGAAGATGACGCACGAGACGATGACCTACCTCATAAAAAGGCAGCTCGAATAGACGAATCACAGAATCCTAATGCTAATTTACACGGGAGTAACAGAGGAGGGTTATGCTATAGTGTTCCTACTACAACTTTTCAGCCCGGAAAATATGGAGGTGTTAGTATTGTATCCGGGACCAAGATGATGCAACATACAGCTGATAAGCGGTTTTCTATCAAAAATTCTTTTCGAACAGCATCCTATGGGTTTAAGGGCACGTTAATCTCCATTTAATATATTATAAATATTTATCTATGTCTAATGTATAATGTTTAATGTTTTTCCATGTACAAATATTCTGAATAATAAAATGTAAATAATAAAGTTATTTTTATTAACCCTTACATAAAATCATTTTCATGTTTCATGTTGAAATTTTCTGAAAGGGACGGATCCTAAAAAGAGATAAGCCTAAAAATATTTCATGTTACCTTCTGAAAGTGTTCGACGTAAGTGTGTGTGTGTGTGTGTGTGTGTGTGTGTGTGTGTGTGTGTGTGTGTGTGTGTGTGTGTGTGTGTGTGTGTGTATGGTATGTTAGGTTTGTTATGTTATAAAAAATATGACTTGAATCAATAGATCAATAGATCAATAGATCAATAGATCAATAGATCACGGATGGGTAGGAGGGTATGGATGACAGTTTGATTTACTGATTTACTGCTTTAGAGTATGTAAAAAATGCAAATTTTTAAGTTATAAACATAAAATGAATAATTTTTTTAGTAAAAAACAAAATGTTTAAAGAAAACAAAACAAAAATAAATAAAAGTTTTAGTATTATGTTATACAAAATATGACATGAATCAATAGATCAATAGATCAATAGATCAATAGATCAATAGATCAATAGATCACGGATGGGTAGGAGGGTATGGATGACAGTTTGATTTACTGATTTACTGATTTACTGCTTTTCTGATTTACTGATTTACTGATTTACTGCTTTAGGGTATGTAAAAAACGTAAATTTGGAAGTTATAAACATAAAAAGTATAAAAGTTTTTGTGTTATGTTATACAAAATATGACATGAATCAATAGATCAATAGATCAATAGATCATAGAAGGGTAGGAGGGTGGCTGGAGGGTAGTTTGATTAACTGATTTACTGATTTACTGCTTTAGAGTATGTAAAAATGCAACTTTTAAAGTTATAAACATAAAAAGAATAATTTTTTTAGTAAAAACAAAATGTTTAAAGAAAACAAAAAAATAAAGTTTTAGTATTATGTTATACAAATATGACTTGAATCAATAGATCAATAGATCAATAGATCAATAGATCAATAGATCAATATATCACGGATGGGTAGGAGGGTATGGATGACAGTTTGATTTACTGATTTTACTGATTTACTGATTTACTGATTTACTGTACTGCTTTAGGGTATGTAAAAAACGTAAATTTGGAAGTTATAAACATAAAAAGTATAAAAGTTTTGTTTTGTTATACAAAATATGACTTGAATCAATAGATCAATAGATCAATAGATCACGGATGGGTAGGAGGGTAGTTTGATTAACTGATTTACTGATTTACTGTTTTAGGGTATGTAAAAATGCAAATTTTTAAGTTATAACCATAAAAAATATTAAGTAAAAAAAAAAAGTTTTAAAGAAAAGAAAACAAAAATAAATAAAAATTTGAAAAATAAAGTTAGAAAAATAATTTAAATAAAAATTTTTAAAAATTAAAACAAAAAAATTAAACAAAAAGTTTTAAAGAAAAGAAAACAAAAATAAATAAAAATTTGAAAAATAAAGTTCGAAAAATAAATTAAAGTAAAAAATTTTAAAAATTAAAAAAAAAAAAAAAAAAAAAAAAAAAAAAAAAAAAAAAAAAAAAAAAAAAAAAAAAAATTAAACAAAGTTTAAATGTAAAATAAAAACTTATAAAAAATAAAGTCAGAAAAATAAATTGAATAAAAATTAAAATAAAAAAATTAAACACAAAGTATAAATGTAAAATAAAACTTGTAAAAAAAAATAAGTTAGAAAAATAAATTTAAATAAAAAAAAAATTAAAATAAAAAAAATTAACCACACAAAGTTTAAATGTAAAATAAAAACTTATAAAAAATAAAGTCAGAAAAATAAATTGAATAAAAAGCAAACAAAAAAACAAAAAAAAATATATTAGTTAACGTTTATAAAAAGAAAATGAGATTTGAAAATATAAATGTCAGTCTTCAACATTTAGAAAACGGGTTATCTTTGCATGATGCAATGCAATTAACGACATGTACATGTTAGAACAGAAGCAGTTATGTGAACAGTTATGTGATATTGTTTAAACGAATGTTTACTAACTCGACACCACCGGCTCCAGCACCGGTGCCGGTATCTACTCTGACTCCTTCTCAGACTCTTTTCTTCCTTCATCCTTCCTCCTTCTCTATTCTTTCCTTCCTTCTTCCTCCTTCTTCCCTTTTCTTCTTCTGTTTTGCATTCATGATTTTTTTCAGTCAGGACCCCCCTCATTGGGGGCCCAGACACCCTTTACGGACTTATAACCGTCATTTTCGAGATCTACAGGTTCAATAACATATATTTTGATATAAATATGGGACTAAACGAATATTTATTAACTTAGCACCGCACCGGCTCCAGCACCGGTGCCGATGCCAACTCCGACTCCTCTGACTCAGACTCCTTCTCCAACTCTTTCCTTCTCTGACTCCTCCTTCCTCCATCCTTCCTCCTTTTTCCGCCATCTTCCTTTCTTCTTCCTCTGTTTTGCATTCCATGCATTTCTTCTTTCAGAAGGGACCCCCCGCGGGGAATCCCTGAACTCCGAAGCCAAATCCGACTCAGAATCCTTCTCCAACTCCGGCTCCTCTACCCAGCCTCCAAATTTCAGCCTTCTACGATCAATTTAATTTTAGCTGCCCCCCACCTTTTACGGAAGGGGGACGCAGGGGTACGTAATCCTGTGCGGTGCGGGGCCATATACGGTTATAATATATATATATATATTTATTTATTTTTTTTTTATTTATTTATTTATTAATTAATTAATTTATTAATTAATTTATTAATTAATTAATTTATTTATTAATTTATTTATTAATTTATTCATTTTTATTGTTTCGAAAACCTTCGGTTTTTTTCGTCGGTCGAAGGGCGGTAATTACCCTTCCGGGCGGTCGATCGTTTACTTCCGGTTTTACTTCCGGCCTTCAATATAGGGGCCCTACTACAGCGATTAATCGACTGAATTTTAAATAATTTTCTTTCGATTATATTTTTTAGTGTAACAAGTCAACCAGAGCACGTAGAAAGACGATTTAAACATCGATATAGGGGTAAAAAACATCGGTAAATCGATTGGAACCATCAAAAATGATCTACCAATCATTTAAAACCTTCTAGGAACCAAAAAGCCCCCTTTGAGGGGCTCAGCCCCACTTCTGGGGCTAAAATCCTTGAGTTCAGGCTCAGAACCTCGGAAGTCGGTCTTCCAGACCTTAAATTCGGTCTCACCGACCTTAAAAGCCCTAGGTTTGACTACCTAAAGGAATACCATAGGGTAAACCACAAAGATATGGTAGAGTCGGGGTCTCTCGGCAGTTTTGCGGTAGTTTCCCACCCCTTACTACTTGCAAGGTTTTAACCATGTTTCATATCTTTGAGCAATTTTCAATTGAAGATTGGAATGGCTTAAGAAATTAACATTGGCAAATAATTCTTGGCTTTATGAGTAGAGACGTCTTTTTTTTTTAAAAGTTTCTAATCCCACACCATCCTGTTTAGATATTAAATATTATTTTGTGTGATAATTTTTTCAATATTTTGTGATACAATTAATATTGTCATATATATATATATATATATATATATATATATATATAACACCCAAAATATATATATATATATATATATATATATATATATATATATACTATATATATATATATATATATATATATATATATATGTATATATATATATATATATATACATCGATATATATATATATATATATATATTTGGCAAACTTGTAAGGCATGTATTCAATAAGTCATGATATTATATAATATATATATATATATATATATATATATATATATATATATATATATATATATATATATATATATATATATATATAATATATATATATATATATATATATATATATATATATATATATAACACCCAAAATTAGTATATGTATTCTTTATTTAAATTTTTATTTTTATTTATTCTGTTATTTTACTTTTATTCCAATTTTGTCATTATCATTTCTATCATTACTTTCTTTGTCTTTGTTATTTTATGGTCTATGTTTCTTCAGTTATTATTATATTTTATTTTTGACATTATCATTTTTTTCATTATTTTCTTTTTCCTTTGCCATTATTTTTCTATTGTTATTAATTATAGTCCGTTTGCCTTATTATTTTCATTCTGCAATTTTATGTTATTTTAACTTTTGTCATTATTATTCGGATCCTTATTTTTGCTATCATTATTATGTCTATTTTATTGTTATTAATTTTATTTTTGTCATTATTGTGCTATAAATTTTGTCATAATTTTTGTTAGTATTTTGTCATTAATTATAATTAATGACAAAATTTATAACACAATAATGACAAAAATAAAATTAATAACAATAAAATAGACTTAATAATGATAGCAAAAAAATAATTATCCGAATAATAATGACAAAAGTTAAAATATCATAGTCTTTTTTCATCATTACTGTCATTTTTTGTTACATTTTAACATTGTCTTATTTGTCCCCTTTTTCCTGCCATTTGTTCTTATTCTGCTTAATTATTTCATTGATTATTGTTATTTTCAGTTTGTGTACTGCCGTTGAACTATCCTCATGCACTTTGGGTGTTTTATTTCATTTTTTATTTTTGTATTATTTTTTATGTATCATGTCTTAAGATTTTTTTTTTTTTTTTAATAAACTAATGATGAATCAATTTGATTCGAAACATCAGCATAAATAAATGTTTATCCCAGTGTTAGTCTTGACTTTCATCAATATATATATAATATATCTACTATATTAGTATTATATGTAGATATACTCAAGGCAATAGTGTTGAAGCCTTTGCTTTTCATAATGTACATATATGATATTTTCATTATAAAAAAATTGTTATTAAAGACTTGATTGACATATATATATTATATATATATATATATATATAAAAGCCAAAAAAGGAGAAAAATTAAAGAAAAGTAAGCCTTAAAAACTAAGTTGAATTCCTTGTACGCCGTTGACGTTAAATTAATTAAAACATTTTCAGTTGTAAATCCTTTCTCAATGACAATATATATATATATATATATAATATTTATTATAGTATAATATATACTTGATAGAGTGGATTTTGATCTATATAGATATTTGATCTACTTCCTATATATAATAATATTAATAATATATATATATATATATATATATAGGCTATATATTATTGATCCAAAGGGCTTAAAGGATAGGTAAAAAAAATTTAAAAAGATTCCTGAGAGAAAGAGAAAATCCAGGAGAGACAGGAAATATCCGAGAAACTTCCGGGAATCTGCTTAGAAGTAAAACTTTTTTTTATTATTTTATTATTGGGATGGAGTTCGGGGGGGGGGGAGAGCTGCCAGTTAAAAAGTGGGAATGGAATGAGCATAAAAACGATTTAAAGCATTAAACATTTATTTACTAAATTAAAAATTAACAGTTTTATTATTTAGCATTAAACATGAGATAATATTAATATTAATAATTTTAATATTAATAATTTTACATACTATCGGTAAACGATAAACTACATTTTTCTTCGGAATTTTTTCTATTGAATACGATATAGTTTGAAAAAAATTGTCCATATATTATTATCATTTTTTAAACAACAATTAACAAGAAATTAATGAACGAACTTTGTAGTTAAAAATTTAAAATTCGGTGTAAAGATATTTGATTTCATTTGTAATA
>JABUQX010042855.1:50000-64044 GCA_015478945.1 Trachelipus rathkii
TTTTTTTTTTTTTTTTTTTTTTTTTTTTTTTGGTTATGTTTAAAACGCCTAGCTCGCCTGCCGTTAGACCTGCACCCTCTGTTGATGACGTCAGCAGGACCAACAAGAGCTTCATTACTCCTCCCACTCTCGAATGTACACAGAAAGAACGTTTATATCTCTCGTAATACCTTCATATAGATTTTAAATGTTATTTCATATTAATTCGAAAAAATTACTCCATTTAGTCCAGACCCCGGCCAACATAAAAATAGTTATAAAAAGTAAACTCATCAGGGAAACATATCTTCCTAATAGCACATAACATAAATTCGTATATAACTAATTTTATAAGTAATTCCATTAAAAATTTTGTTTGTTTTTTTTTTCAAGACGGAGTCGAAGTTTCTTTGCTAAGTTATCAATACTTAATAAAACACAAATACAATACTGGTTTTTAAATATGGGAATTCCCGTCATGCATTTAACCGGATTCGTAAAAGACCCTCTCCTCCCCCCGTCCGACCCGCAGCCACACGGTCCCTCCCTCCCCTAGCCCCACCATCTCCCCCCTCGTCGCGTCCGCAGTCTACCTCCCTCCCCGACCCGCCAGCCCGCTCCCCCGTCATCCCCACGTCCTCCAATAGCCCACGCCACCCCAACCCACCCGCTGCGGTGACCCACGACTCCCCCACCTCCTAACACCCCCCCCGCCCCCGACCATAAACCCAAACCTCCCGAACCACCCTCGCCCCCACCATGCCCCCACCCCCCTCCCCCTCCCCCACAACATACCCCTCACCAACCCCCAACCCCCCTCAGAATCGCACCCAGCCCCAACCTCACACCCAAACCCCCCGCCGCCGCGCTCTCAACCCCACCTCTCCCCAACGCCCCCATCCCGACCCACCCCACCTCGCGCCCCTCGTGCCCCTACCCTCTACCACCACGCGCCTCACCCGCCACCCTCAAAATCCATTACTCCCTAAGTAAAGGTGAACACCCCCCCCCAACCCCCAACCCCCCCCCCGGCACCCCCCCCCTCCCCCCCCCCCCCCCCAAAACACCCCCCCCCCCCCCCCCTCTCCCCCTCCGCAAAACCAACCCCCTCCCCCTCCAAAACCACCCCAAACACAACCCCCACAACAACCTACCCCCCGCACCCCCCCTCCCTACCCCCCCCCCAAAAACCCCCAACTCAACCCCAGACCCCCCCGGGTCAAATACCCCCCCCCCACAGACCACATATCCGCCATCCCGCGCCTCCCCCCCCACGGCCCACCCACCCCGCCTCCAATCCACCACCCCAAAGCCCCCCCCCCACCGCCCACGCATCAGTAAATCAAACCACACCACCCCTCCCACCAGCAACCCGACCACCACCCTCCCCAGCCATACCATCCCCCCCCCTACCACCCCCCCACACCCCGCCCGCAGCCACCCCCGAACGCACGCAAACCCCCCACCGCCCTCCACATAAACCTGCCCCAAAAACAATCCACCCCCCCCCCCCCACCCCACCCCACCCACCAACCAAAATTTGCTCAACTCACCCCAACCCCCCCATCCCCAACCCCCCCACCGCTTCTCACAGAAATGTTTTAACTTATAAGATTTCCTTATTCTGAAAAACAAGGACCAATTTCCTGTCTCAGAACGGAATATGTCTTTCATATCATATAACGGTCACTTTTACAAGGCCGCTTCACACGAAAGTTAAAAATATAAATTTTACGTTAATCGCTAATAAGAATAATTTAGAAATTTTTTTCTCAAAGAAGGAAGTCTTTATTATATGAATAATAACGGTATCTCCTTAAAGTCCGTCTTTACAGCGTTCTTTGTTCACATTTTTCGCCATTAAAATATAAATTTTTGTTACTCTTAAAAATTACAAAATTTACACTTTCCTTTCCTAAAAAAAAAAGGAAACTTTTTATTATCAAGTTCACGAAGACTTTTTTTTGGTACCCGTGATTACAAGCCATTTCTGAAAGTTTTATTTACCGAGTTCAACCCTTCCATTTCCCGCCCAATTTTTTTGGGGATAGAGGTAGTACCGAAGATAGGGGATTCCCACTCCTACATTGTAAAACAAGTTTATTTAAATATACACAAGATTCTTCAAATTATTATATAACCAAAAGAAGTCTATCTGATTTTCCATCATTTTACAACATCAATATGTTTCCGTATTATAATATATTTTAATTAATTTTTATTAACACAAAAGAATTACCAGATTAAATTTTCCACTCAAAAACAAGATATAAAATACCATTTGCTCGCGAGAAGAATTTCCTTGATTCTTTTAGCGCCATCACAAGAGGTTCAATACTTTAACAGACAGCAATTTTGAGCTTTAGTTCGTTTCTGCATAGAGGCGAATTTGAATATTTTGGGGTATTTTGTACTTCCAATTTTATTTAGCCCTCGAATTCATCGTGGAGGCTTTATTTTTCTTTCGTTGTTGTTATTGTTTTTTAGGCTCGCTGGTTCTTGAATTTCAAATTTTACCTAGAGCTTTTCACGAAGTGCTTTTGGGGGATTTTAGTGGCGGGGAGTTCTTCTCTCTACCCCTCCCCCGTTTAATAGCAGGACGAAGCTTTCTGGTATCTGAATTCGTCGGCGATGGGCGTATAGAAGATTTTTTTTTTTTTGTTTTTTTTTGAAATGCGCGGGGCGTTTTTTTTTTTTTTTTTTTTTTTTTGAAAGCACTATTTTTACTGGATAACGACTTTTTTATTTTCTTTTACAAAAGGAAATTTTCTTCACGTTATCGCTTACGTTTTTAGCATTAATAATATAGACCCTCAAGACTTACTTCTTTTTAATAACTTAAAAAATTTCTTCACTTGAGTAATTAATATGGTCCACTTCCCCGCAGTTTATATTATTATTATTATAAATTATCCGAAAATTTAGTATATGGTAATTATTATCAGAACAGGTTGGTATTTTAAGTCACGATTACTGGGGGCATCACATGTAACACGAGATGATGAGATCATTAAATTCAATTATACCGTGAATTAAATCCCTCACCTCCTCGGGTACAATAATTAATTTTAAAAGGGGGAAATGTAACGGAAGGTGTATAGAAAAATAGTTGATGTTATTTTCTTTATTAATATTCTTTTTATAATGTTGTTTGCACCGCATACATATTACATAATTCATTTGTATAATAATGTAGGGCGTAAGCAAAATTCCTTTAAATATATTTTCGGTGGAGCCACTTTACATCTAAGTACTCCTAATTTGATTTGAGAACAGTTTGCAAGGTGGGGCAAATACTATAATGCCATGTTCCTTACTAGATCTCTCTCTCTCATGTTTCTAATTTGAGATATTCTTATTATTTTCACTGTGGATCAACATAGCGTGTCAAAATGACAACTTCTGACAGATTTTCTTTTTATCAGAAACATTAAAAATAAATCGAGAACACCTTTAATCTTTATAGCAAAAATAATGTGATATTTAGAGCGTGCCCTGGGACCAAAACCCGAATAGCGCGCCTCCGCGCGGCACTGATGTCGTTGCCTCCGAACTAACTGGCGTCCTCTCTCCCTTGGCTTCATCTATCGCGTAGGAGAAAAGACGTTCTATTGGTTGTTTCAATTTTAAATAACATACAAAAAGGAATAAACATAGTTATGTGTGTGAATTTTATAAGATGTAAGAAAATTTTTAAACCGCCCCCCCCCCCCCCCCCCCCCCCACCCATACCTATACTAATACACATAACGATGTAAATAGCATTGTTTTATCGTTACGGTAGACCGTACATATAGTATATATATATATATATAGTATAATATTAATATATTAGTATATATATATACTCCTATTATATATATACTATATATATATAAATAAATAAATAAAATGGTAAAAAATGAAAAAGAAATGATATGACATGAAATCCGATAAAAAAATAATCATAAAACAGAGGACTGTTTTTTCTCAGAAGAAATGAAAGTATTAGCATTCACATCACCAGCGATTAATAAGTAATAAATAATAATAATACATAATACATAATAATAATAATAATAATAATAATAATATAATAGATAATTAATAATAATAAAATTATTATATTATTATTCATATTATATTATTATTATTGAATAATTCGCGTGGAACACTAAAGTACGCAGAGAAGATATCAATTAAACAAACGATAGCAATAAATTTAAAGACAAAAAATTAAATGTAAGTAGCAAATAGCTAAAAAGCGATAACCACATAGACCGATACGTAGTGAAAACAGCTTATTACAGTTTCGACCCACATACACACAACATATAGTGAGTATAATACTAGTACTATATATAGTATATATATATAGATATATATACCTATATATATATATATATTATATATATATAATATAATATATATATTATATCATATGATAGATATATAATATGCTAGCACGCGGAGTAGAGAGATCATAATCAAAATTAAACATAGAATTAACTCCCTCACCCCCTCGGAATACGCCAATTAATAAGATGGATCTGTTATTTGTAATATGAAGGATGTTATTTTCTTTATTTCTGCTTTTCTTTTTATATTGTTTGATCGCAGATCATAATAAAATGAATTTTATTTTATTATAATAACATTAACTATTTTGTCATTGACAATTTGACCACATTTTCGTGAGTATTTATATTAGTTCATTATATTTTTATCTAGAATGATTATATATTATCCTAATTTCCAGTACGATGTATTGGGCTAGATTTTGATCGCCATTCTCTCTAATTTGTACTATACTGTATTAGTTTCACTTTGTGATCAATACTAACGTATCAAATTCCTGACATACAAAAGATCGCTTATTATAAGAACATTAATTTATAATAAAGCATTTAATCTTATTACAAAAAATATTTTAGCGTGCCAGGACGAAGCCCTGGGCACCTTGTTGATGGCTTTGTGTCTTAGCCTCACTAAACTCGCGTCTTTCTCCGATACCAGATACCAGATTTTGCCGGTAGGAGAGAGACGTTCTATTGGTTTTTCAATTGAAATAACATTACAAAAATGGAAATAAACATAGTTATGTGTGTGATTCTTATAAGATGAAGAAAATCTTTTACGCGTTACATACTAAATACCACATAACGATTGGAGCTTTGTTTCTCCTCTCATAAAATAATAGCCTTTGCCTCCCAAGTAGTATGTCTTTGTCTACCATCACCAATGAAAGGTTATAATAGCATTATTTTATAGTACGGTAGTCCGTACATCATGGTGATTTCCGGCTAAGTCAAGAACACCCAGCCTTCAATTCAAAAAAATATTTTTAAAAATTTTTTTTTTTTTTTTTTCAAAGTTGACATGAATATTCCGTAGAATTTATTTCATTTTTAGATACCCGCCAATTTGTCTAAGGCCTACACCCTCTCGTGAATGACGTCAGAGGACAACAAGAGAGTTCATAGCTTCCTCCCCCTTATGGTAAGGTATGATGAATTGTTAAATGAGTATTTGTAGCGTGTGGAAGTTGTAATAGGCCCCAATACCTCGACCTTCTCATATAAAATAATTTTAAATCAGGACAGATCTTACTATTGACACACAAAATAAATTCGTAAATTAATAATTCTGATATTAATTTTATTCAAATTTTTCACACAGTTTCGAACATGCTTACGCTAAATTATCAGACCTAATAACATAAAATACCAAATAATTTTTTTAATATGGAGATCTCCACGCATGTAAATATACCCACAGACACAAGGTCTTTAACAAATAGATATTTTAAAATATACATTTTAATACCCTTAAATTTATTACAGTTTTCTTTCTTTAAAAAAAAGGAATATTTCTACGTTAATGTGACCATCCTTAGAGGCCCATTTTACAAATACGATTTTTCATTAGCTGAAAAGTTCTTTTACCAAAGAAATTTTACTATCTAAAAAAACACAGTTACAAATTCCTTTTCTTAAAAAGGACTAATTTCTATATCGTATGACGCCACATGATTAAACATGCCCGTTTACACGCAGCTTTTTTGTCACACTTCAACCTCCATTCCCTTACCCGATTTTTGGGGCGGGATAAGAGTACGAAACAAATTTTGCGGGGGGACAACCAATCCTTATTACACTGAAAACAAGGGAGTTTAAAAGTATACACAAGATTCTTCCAATTATTTATATAATCAAAAGAAGTCTATCTTGATTTTCCATCATTTTATAACATCAATATGTTTTGTATTGATAATATATTTTTAATTAATTTTTATTAACACAAACGAATAGATAAAGTGTCCATTTCAAAAACAAATATATAAAAATACCATTGCCGCGAGAAGAAATTTCATATGTTCTTTCGCTGGCTCCTCCGAAACAACGTACGAGTGCTTAGAGCTTTAACAGTGCAGGCAATTTTGAGCTTTAGTTCGTTTCTGCATAGAGGCGAATTTGAATATTTTGGGGTATTTTATTTTCCCAAGTTTCTTCATATAGGCCTCGTCTTCATCACAGAGACTTTATTTATTTATTTATTTATTTTTCTTTTTTTTTCTTTTTTGTTGTTGTAAGTTTGCGTACTCGCTTGGATTCATCCAAATTTTTAAGTTAAGCCTCTCCCAACGTCGGGGAAAAGGCAAAACAATTCAGATGCTGAGCCTATAAAACTTTTGTTTATTTTTAGCAGGCGGTGAGGGTATCTTGGGGGGTATTCTTTAATTTTTCTTCCCCCATTTACTTCCTCCCAGTCAGAGAGTTGAACACTTCGAATATTTTTTTTTCTTTTTTGAAAAGCGCGGTTTTTTTTTTTTTTTTTTTTTATTTTTTTTTTTGCAGACACACTCCTCATATTTTCCAAATCATGACTTTTTTTATTTTCTTTGTTAAAAAAAGGAAAAAATTGGCTTCACGTTATCGCTTACGTTTTTTTTAAGCATTCATCAAATATTGAACCGTTCAAGACATTACTTTTGAATAACTTCACTTGATGGTGTAAGCGTCGTTCGCAGCTACAATCATAGCGACCGATACGTAAGAATGCCTTTCATCAGACAGCTCATCCGTCCATCGGTAATCAGCCTGCTGCACTGACACTTACCGCCTATCCGAAGCCGCGAGAGCGCACGCACATCATAGGCGCCGCCACCGAGAGCCCGCAGTAGCCATGCGGATAACCTGCGCCTGGATCTACGCCCATGATTGGCTAACTCTATTAGCTGAACGACTTCATTCATTATCACACGCGTCCTGATTTTATTAATTTATTCAATAATTATTTTATTATTATCCTTTGGACCCCGCTTTTTATCTCCACGACAGGTTGGTATTCTTTAAGCTCACTCTGGCGTCCACCACAAATGTAGCACATGCGAGTAGATGAGAATATTGAATCAATAATACATAGAGATAAGCTCCCTCACCCCCTCGGGGATAGCCCTTACATCTTAAATAGATGGGAAGGTTGTATAGTGAAAATAGAGTGTCATGTTATTTCTTTATTAACACTTCCTTCTATATTGTTTGATCGCAGATTCCGCATAATAGATATTAATTTTCTAGTATTAATACATAAGGGATTTTAGTCAGTGGACAAATTTTACACGATTATTCGTGAGTTGATTCAATCCGATATATTATACTTTTCTAGATTAGACGATGACTGCACAATGGGGCGAAAGCCTAACGTTCGAATGGTGGTCTCATCGCTATGATTTTGATCGCCCATTCTCTCTAATTTTTATATTCTTATCTATTCACTTGTGATCAATACTACGTATCAAATCTGAACACTTACAAAAGATCTTAATATAAGAACATTTCATCAATACTATAGGGTATTTTAACATACCTTTTAATATTTTATTACAAAAATATTACTTTTTAGCGTGCCAGGGACGAGAGCCCTGGCCACTTGTTGATGGCTTTTGTTGTTTAGACCGTCACTAACTCGCGTTCATTTCCTCCGATTACCAGATACCAGATTTTGCCGCGGAGGAGATGAGGACGTCTATTGGCTTTTCAATTTACAATAACATCAAACAAGGGAATAAACATAAAGATTATCGTTGTGTTGATTTTATAAGATGTAAAGAAAATTAGTTGCCAATTCTCTATAATCCTCACATCAAAAATATAAATTTTTTTTATTTACGATTCATGAATTAATAATATGCCTTTGCCTCCCAAGAGTTCTAGCTTTTTTTTATATACAATAAAGCATTAAATAGCATTATTTTATTAGTACGGTGAGCTACCGTACCAATAGAATGCATAATAGGATATATATTCACGCATAGCAATAATACCTGTGATATAAGTATATCATATGACTATTATACTATATATATAGTAGTATATATTATAATATATTAATATATATTATATATATTAAAAATTATATTATATAGTTCATGACAATGCCGATATCGCAACGTCAAAATCGACCATCATATTTTTTTCTCAATCGTCATACGGTCCATCGTTCAAACTTTTGTTCCAAAAACCTATATGCTAGAATTTTTCCAGAAAATTATTATTAATAACAATAATAATAGATCAATAATAATAAATAATAGATAAATAATAATTAATAATCAATAATAATAATGGTGACCAATATTAATATAATTAATACTATATATATTATATATTATATATATATAGCCTATATAGATACTATAGTATAAATACTTATATATATATATTATATATATATAGTAATATATATTATATAGTAATAATTAATACCTATATATGGTTATATAGTATACTTACATATATACTTATATAATAGCTAGGTTATATATATAAACGGAGACGTTCGTTCCAAGCCGCTATCGATTATAAACTATATAACGTATGATATATACTAGCTATAATATATATATGAATACTATATGAATAATAGTATATATACGAACTATATATAGACTATAATATACTATATAATATACGTTATAATTATTATAATGGTATGTAGTGTCTCCTATGATATTCCAGTGCCTAATGGGTTTGCCCTGTCTGTTTCTGAGCTTCGTATCATACACTCAATCCCACCAGACAACATCTTAGGAGACCACCACCTTTATCCACATATCATATACACATCCTTATATTTCACACCCCTCTTCTAGGAAGCACATCTTACAGTACATCCCTATCTCCCGTTACTATTCCCAATGCTATGGGAGAAAACATTGCCCACATATCTCGTAATGTCCTGCGACATATCGACTAGACGCGTACTTAAAATGACGGTGGCCAGTTAAGGTTTTGCTCGCCCACTGCACCCAACCCTTTATCTTTTGCTAAGAATTTGCTCTAATGAGCCATGCCGTCGTGGAGAAGGTCTTTATCGCGCGTTAGCTGAGGAAATTCTACCTCTTTCGGTGAAACATGAATGAATCGTATAGGTACCATGGATGTCAGAGAATAAAGAGTTAAGGACGACAAAAGGTGAGAGAGGTGATGGAGATGCATTAGAAAGGACAAATTTGATTGCTAGCGCGTGACTTGAAACAAGGAGCATGAAACGGAAAGGGTTGAAAACTGGTGGTGATTTGTGTTGAAACTGTTGATGTGTTCGGTGTGGAGAACGACATGAGAAGAGGGGAGAAGAAGGATTGCAATTCTGATGAGCTCGACTTATAGCGGTAGAGAGCTTATGTTAGATTTTGTGGTGGTTCGAGTACATAGGAATTTTTAAACGGTATAAAATTTTTAAGTTGTAAGACAGAAGGCTCAAAAATTGTAGCTGTAGTTCCCACGATCATGGTTCTAGATCTGTAGGGGTAATGTTCGGAAGAGACGTGCGATTCTTCTGGTCGATATCCTGAACTGATGTTGTGTGCGGCCATGGGTGATAGCGCAGATTCAGCTTCCATTTTTTTTCTTTTCTTTCTTTTTGGATAACGTTACGCAGTTGCACCCCACCACTCAGCCTGAGGACATGCGAGCCCTAATTCAAGGGACGGGGTTTCACGCCCTCAGAACTTTCAACAACTAAATAGCAGAAATACGGCAGATGAGCACAGCACCGCGAGGCTTGAACGTGGGTGAGACAAATTCAGTAGGGAAAACACCGGCAAGATGGGAACGAGAATTCCACAGAACAGATCTGGCCAGGCAAGAAGAAAGCACCGCAGCGAACTAGCCTGGAGTTTACAATATCAACACAAAACTTCATGTGCAGACATACAGCACCCCTAGTTCTAGAGGTCGACGCAAAGGTGGAGGCTACCGCGCGAGGTGAAAGCTCCCTCGAGCACCTGCCGCCTGCTCAAGGCTACTATAAGAAAAGGAGATCAAAAGCCACCAACATCGCGCCCGCCAAGATAGCACCGGGTTCACAGTGAACTGGAAAGTAGCAGTAATAACAGTTTATAAGCCTTTGGCCTCGTTGACTCGACCCTGTCCCAAAAAGCCGGGTGAAACCAGAGCCCCCCAGATAAGTGAAGCAGCAGTACTCCATACAAGGCGATTGAGGCCCTTGTACTAGCTGGAGTCAACTTGAGAAAGGAAAAAAGGTTCCTCGCAGTCTAAACAGAAACTCCCAGTTTCTATTTGACGCCTGATCTTAGCAACCGTTGTGATGCGGAAGTGTCCAAGACATTTTTTTTTGGTTATGTGAGCCAAACCCCGGATGTTTATATTCGTCGAACAGGAGAGACGAGGAGAACCGTCGAAACGAGATAGGAAAGTTGGGAAGGTGGTTAGGAAAGGAGAATTTGTAGAAGTTGAGTTTTTAAGATTTGAGCTTCACACAAGGTTTAGACGACCCACCCGGAAATTTCTATCAGATCAGCGAGAATAGAATCGAAAGATTAAGACGAGAGAGGCAATTTCTGGAAGTAAAAGAAGGAGCAGAATGAAAATGAGTTGAAGGCAAGGGTTGAGTCATCGCATAAGAGTGAATAGAGTTGATGTGCAGGTGAGAAGATCCATTAATGGAAAAGTAGGAATAAAGTAGGAATAAGACAGAACCCTGAGGAAATCCACTATTGACAGAAAAGGAAGAACAAGTCGTCCCACATCAACAACATCCGATATTGAGCCATTTGAAAGGAAACAAGGACATAAGTAAGCAAAGAGAAGGAGGAAAAACCCCATAAACGAGGCGGAGCTTGGAGAGGCAGTGACGGGGGGGCCCATGCCATACCCGGTCAATGCTTTGGATATGTCAAGCGCCACCACGCAAGTCTGCCCGTAGTCCTAAAAGGGCGAGAAAACCATAAAATCGGTAGATAGGGAAAGTATATTCGCCAGCGTGACCTTCGAGCGCGAGAAGCCTCGCTACTTGGCGATTCGGGTAAAGCAATGTGAATAGATTCCAGACCTTGAATCTAAGAAATGAGAGTTGAGGACCAGAGTTTCAAAGAGATCTCTGTAGATAGAATTACAAAGTAAGAGCTAATTAGAGGCGATAGTTGGAAAGGACTCAGAGCGGGTTCCTTTTCGGAACAAGGTTGGACATGGTTTGCTGCTTCGCAACACAGCAGGAAAGTGTTTAGTTATGGAGGACATAGCGCAGAATATCAGCATTGAACCGAGGGGCGGGCGCCGCATAGCCACGGTAAGCCGCGACACCTCACCAAACAACATCGGGGTACGGCAATGCCATCCGGGGCCACTCCGCCCTAATTCCTAACACGCGTCTTCGCAGATTCAGGACGCCCATGCCCGCGATCAGCAAATTGGCAGTACAACTTACTACCAGGCAAAAGGCAAAGACCACCCCTGAAGCGGAGCACAAGGCAGCGAGCGATGAGGCCAAATCAACCAGACGACATCGCGCTCTAGTGCGTTTACGAGTTCAGAGGAACAAAAACAGCGCTAGGCACGAGAGAGATTGGCCTTCTCAGTTGGAGAATTAGCTACAGAACCATCAGATCCGATAAGCACCGGAGGAAAGCACAGACTTCGTACGAAGTTACGATTAGAACTGTTTTTGGCAGACGGCCAGATAAGATTTGTCAGTAGGGGGAAACCAAGGAGGTTAGTCCGCACTTTCGATTTGATGAAAGCCCGCTTTGCTCGTCGAAAGAGTGATCCCTGCAACGATTTCTAGACTGAATTGAAAATTAAGCAAAGAGGTGATAGCAGAACCAGAAGAGAATATTTCCACTCCCGATACGCACTGTCTCTAGGCTAGGAATGGCCAGAGGAACACAGCAAACGATGAACCATGTGCGATTAATCGAGGAGAGAAAGCATTTAGTCGAAGAAGGACACGAACCACTGCTCATCCCGTTCAACGATTAACTAGCTCCCACCATTATCGGCAGAAGTCGAAGCGGTCATCCAGCAGGATCAAAGCCACGTCATTCCAGTAGTTATCAGTAGCTGCCAGAACGCCAACGCAAGGCCCCCCAATGAGCAGCCGCGAATCAAAGCTGCCAGCAAACAATAATCTCGCGTAGGCCAGGATGAGCTTGTTTGCGAGGAGAAGCGAAGTCATTAAAATTTAGAGACATAAGGTGTGTGCAGATTACCAAATAGGAGCGGAAGGTGGCCTGGTATTCTATAAGAGAGAGAAGGGACTAAGTGGTAAACATAGGCCAAGTGGTTCAAGAAGTGGTGGACCGATCGCCGGAATGTCTAGTGGGTTCTTATAATTATAGTTTGCTTCTCAGACGCTGAAGGCAATGCCAAATTGCATTCAGCCTCCTCCCCACCTAAATCAGGTGATGAGAGACGACCCAACCATTCAGTGTTGCGGCGTACACTTGAATCCCCTAAAATAGAGGACTCTCATGTATTTGATGACGCAAGATATAAACAGTCCTCGTGACGCATACGCTATAGTACAATTATATCAAGAAGTACTACAAGGAGTGAAAGTACTCTGTTTCTAGTGTAGGAAGAACAGTAGAGAAGTGCACAGAGATCTAATTGGTTACGGTAGGTTCATTATGCATACGAAAGATTTTAAGTCCTAAAATCGAAGTTAGGATTCAAGATACGCCCACCAGGAGTATTATGTTCAGCATGCAGCATACTCCAGCCCTGGTGAGACTCAGCGTACGATATTGAAATAACAATTATAGTTAATATCATTAAAACGAGTTAGAGGATGAATCTTTACCATCTGTGTCTACAGGACATAGATCAAAAGGCTTAGCCGGTTAGACGTTAGAGAGGTGGTATCACGGATGCGAGTTAGAGATGTAAAGCGGCGGGATGTTTGTAAAGTCATACGAAAGCCCGCACCTTGGCGCAATATACTCATCGCTCGCATCAGCACAACGCACACACAACCCCAAGCAACAAAAAAAACAAACAGACAAAAAACAGACAGACAAAAAACGTAAAGGATTAATATTGTGCGAATTAAAAATATTCACTCACTGAAAAAACGTATCAAATGGAGATTTAAAATGCTAAACACCGTACTTTACAATAGAAAATATCGTATAATTCTGAAAACAATTTAGAAAGTTTAAAGCACGCATTCAAACACCCTAACAAAACAAGTTTAACGATACAAAAAAAAATTACAATATATGTACGCTATCCTACTAAACTACAAGTTATAAATTAAAACAATTATTAACCAAAGCTCACCGTAAGTTGTTGTGCCAATACACCCCTCTATCTTATAAAACAGATAAATAAAAACAATGTAAAAACACTAAAAAACTATCTGCCCACCCAAGGATTTTTTTTTACAGGTTCACACACACCTCACAGGGTAGAGAAAAACTACTTCAAGGAGGGGGTGTATACGCTCAAAGTTCACCTCTAGCGAACATCTACGCATGTCGGAGCAACAGTACGCATGGCTTTTCAAATGAGAGATTAAATTTAGCCTGAAGAATACAACGAAGATGGAAGAGAATTTCACGAGAAACAGAAAGTGCGTGAAAAGAAGGACGCATCCCACCATAACTCGAACCGTATAGCATGGGTTACCAAGTCAAAAACAAACCTCGTACGCAGAACTTACAAGCAGCCTTTAGTGCTACGATGACGTCCGTTTAAGGTGCGTGCGTTCGCGGAGCTGATAAAGGTCACCTGAGCACTGGCAGCTTGTAGTTACCGTATTAGGATGGATGATAGCAAGCAAC
>JABUQX010042856.1:0-2500 GCA_015478945.1 Trachelipus rathkii
TCATTAAATAACACAAGGCCAGTTCACAGTAAATAAGATTAGTGGGGATTGATATTATAAATTTTATAACCAAAACACAATTCTCCGGCTTTTTAGCGAGCCGATGTCAACACGACCTCTCTTCTTATAGTCTGAGATCTAACTGCCCTTGCCTTCTCTCTTCTCATGATACGAGACGCTAACTGCCCTTGCCTTCCCTCAAATGCCAGGCATTCTCGGGCAGCATTTTGCAGTGACTCATTTTTACAACAATGGAGTCATTCGGAAGAGTCGTTAAATATTTTTCTTACATGATAAAAATAAATCAATTAAAATTTAATGGTAGCGGGATGCAAATAATCAAGTATAACATAGTTATTAGTATATAGTAAGGGTGGAGAAATCTGCCCTTACACGTTTTTTTTTTTTTTTTTTTTTTTTTTTTTTTTTTTTTTTTTTTTTTTTTTTTTTTTTTTTTTTTTTTTTTTTTTTTTTTTTTTTTTTTTTTTTTAAATAATTATTTTTTTACCGTGTTGAAATTTCAACCATTTTATTTCTACAATACTGATTAAAACAAAAACATTATCAGTAAAACAGACCTATTAATTCTCAAGTATCCAATACAATAATGATTTCGTTTCAAATAACCTTATTTACATAACATAGAACCGGTCTTTAATTTAAGAAGATGAAAATTATTCTGCCATAAAGTGAAGACAAGATATAGGGGTAAGAGTGAATTTCGCATTTGACGTGAGGAGCTAGAAGCTTCATTATCTATTGAAACATTACGAAGTGTTTCGGGATCAATCATGTAATTATAATTGAAGTCAATAATGAGCCCATATTTCTCTAAAAAAGCCATACCCAAAATATTGAAATTAATTTCGGCCGCGAATGCGCATAATTCAAATTGCCTTCCAAGCCCTATGTCGATCTTATTTAATTTCTTATTATAAATAGATATCAATGTCCCGTTAGCCGCAGTCACAGAACCCATTACACCCCCACTCCTATCAGCATCTGAGGGTCGTATTAAATTTAAAGAACTTCTCCAATCTATTAAATAACTACTCATACTCCTCCTATCCGTAATGGAATAAAAATTCATAAAAATCGCCCTCTTAGCCATCCTCGCAGTTCCAATAATTAATACATATTTTTCTTATAAAAGGTGATATGCCGCTTTCACTTCCCAAAATTTATATAGTGAACATCATCATAATCGTCGCTTCATTATTATTATTATTATGGTATTATTATTAGTTATTATTGTGCACGCATGTATTATGTGATTTCATTATTATTATTATTATTATCATTATTATTATCACCATTATTATTACTACTACTACTACTACTACTACTACTACTACTACTACCGCTCTTATTATTATTATTATTATTATTACTACTATTATTATTATTACTATTATCATTATTATTATTATTATTATTTTTATTATTAGTCGGATTAATAATTTCAGTCGCACCCTGCGTTCTTCCTGAATTCGCGCCTGGGCATTTAAATCACAAGCGCTACGATACTCTTCCCCCCCCCCGAAGTAGTTCCTTTCTATTTCAGTTATTTATTTAAAAACATCCCGGTTTTCCTATCTCACTACTCAAGTCGTGTCATCCTGCCCATCACGCGAAGAGCTACGTACTAAAGTAGATTCTGTTCCCGTACCTTCTCCAGTCCCATCTGTTGGGAAGAATTGACCCAACTGGAGGGATAGACCCTCCCCCATCAGCAAGACATTTGCTGTAATACACTGCTATAGGTCTGAATCAATTTAATATTACAGATTATTATTTCGGACAGATTATTCTATTATCATGTTGGCATTCCTCGACCATATTTAATAATTATATTATTAATAATTTGTACTTCTATTTATAATTATAATCATTATAAGTACGATCATGATTCGCAATTCTATTGATTAATATATTATTATTAGAGTTTGCAGCCCTAAGCCAGCATCTTATACACATTATTATGGGATTAGAGTATTTCTAATCATGCCTATGAAGCTATGAATATAAAAACGTACCCGCTTCTGTAACCTCATTTTTCAAAGTCATTAGCGTAAATATTTCTTCCTTACGACCCGGAAAACATTCTGCTCTCACCCCGGTATATTTTCGGATAACCCCCGATAAGTGAACCCCCGCAAAATTTCCTAGTGACCGACATACCAACCAGAATTATTATTTGGTTCTATGGTTTACAGAACGTTCTGGTAATTATGGCTATAAGATTTCTGACCTGTTATTGCTGATTGTTATATTATTATGTATGAATCAATGATCTTCTAACATTATAGTCTATTATTATGACCTATTCATTATACCAGATCACTTGTAATAAATTTATTTCTACTCCAAAATATCTATGATTGATTGAATTATGAACAAACC
Organism: Trachelipus rathkii; assembly: GCA_015478945.1. Classification (NCBI taxonomy): domain Eukaryota; kingdom Metazoa; phylum Arthropoda; class Malacostraca; order Isopoda; family Trachelipodidae; genus Trachelipus; species Trachelipus rathkii. Next base: position 2,404 of record JABUQX010042856.1, read on the forward strand.
ATTTTCTACTACTTGGAACAAGTGTTATATTGTGACTATTATCTAGACGTAATGATGATGTAAATAACCATATCTTCTGACCACATGAAAATTATAT
>JABUQX010042856.1:7500-12500 GCA_015478945.1 Trachelipus rathkii
ATTATTATTATTATTATTATTATTTATGATTATTAAAATTATTATTAGTTATTATTATTATATTATGATATTGTTCTTTTGCTGTTGTTGTTATCTCTGTTATTGTGTGTCTTAATTGCGATTAATAGAATTAATAATAGGTTTAACGATAAATAAAATAAAACAATAATAAAAGAATAATAATAATAATGAATAATAATAAATAATAATAATGAATAATAATATAATCAATAACTATAAATAAATAGTACAGATTGTAAGTGTTACGAATTATTATGTATTATACGACTAATATCTACTACTGCATAGCTGTGATTTACACACTTTCTGTGACAAAGAGTTACGTACTAATTTGTTACTGAAACATTTATAAATAATCATAACAATATTCATAATCATAATCATAATATTATTATTATTGATTCATTATTGATTTATTATTATTATTATTGATTCATTATTATTATTATTATTATTATTATTATTATTATTATTATTATTATTATTATTATTATTATTATTATTATTATTATTATTATTATTATTATTATTATTATTATTATTATTATTATTATTATTATTATTATTATTATTATTATTATTATTATTATCATTATTATTTTTATACGTCGAAAGTTCTACCAAATATATTAATATTTATTGCAAAATAACATGAAGTTGGAGGCACTTCACAAAGTTTTTGATTTTCTTTTTTCTTTTGCTTCTTCAAAAATAAAATTTGTAGAATTTTTTTCCACCAATCCTGAAATGGTCAGAAGAAGAACCAATTCCTCATTTTTGTTAAAGACTTGTACTGTAAGCTCTGATGTACAATGACAATGGAAGACGTTACATCCCTCTCCAAACACATTTTGTATGTGAGGTATGAGCTTTTATTTCTCTTACAGTCCCTTGGTGAGTGTAAAAAAAAAATTCTTTCAAAAACTTCACACTCCATCCTCGAAGAGGGTCTCAAATTATGAACAATGTTTCCCCCCCCTCTCACATCGGGCATTATGAAGCGAATGAAATATTATCCTTGAATGGATATTGTTTCATTCTTTCAAGACAGGTGAAAATATTTGGTACAAATTTTATCGTCTATTTTTAAAGAAGTAAATGAAAAAAACATTAATAATTTGCGTAAATTTGCCTAAATATTAATTATTATTATTATTATTATTATTATTATTATTATTATTATTATTATTATTATTATTATTATTATTATTATTATTATTATTATTATTATTATTATTATTATTATTATGATTATTATTATAATTATTATTATGATTATGATCATCATCATCATCATCATCATCATCATCATCATCATCATCATCATCATCATCATCATCATCATTAACTATTATTATTGAACTAAAGATGATCATGCTTTCAAGGACTTTTTTTTATAATTTTTAAGTAAGTAATATATATATATAGTATATATATATATATATATATATATATATTTATATATACTATATATACTATATAATAGTGTGCTCGGTCCAAAAAAATGTACTAAACACTTGTGAAAGACTATACAGAACTTTATTTATGAACATAGTGACAAGTTTAAAGGCTTGAACAATTACAGAACATACATGTACTTAAAGAATCATGTTCGCCAATGTTCAAATGATGACTGCCATTGTCCAGACACAGCTGATAACGGGAACCAATGGAGTCGCAAACGACACGAAACCGGATGGTTTCCTGTACCTGCTCTTCCTTTACAGGGTTGGTGGATGTCCGTGGTCATCCAGAATGTTTTCTTGTTGACGTTGTGAACGGTTCTATCTGCTTCAAATTCTCTCTGATGCGACCATGGTCCTGTGCGCTTGTGGCGGTTTTTTTCGACCTCCTTCCGAAGCCTCTTGCACTTCCGTGGCTTTCCGGATAGTCCGAATAGCAATTTAAGGAACAAACTTTCTCTCTTCAAAGCTAAGTTGATCTCCTGCCATTCTGTTACAGTAGTTACACCTGAAAAAACATAAAACAGTCAATGTGTTAGTACATTTTTTTGAGACACCCGTAATATATATATAATATATATATATAGAATATAATATATATATATATATATATATATATATATATATACTATATATATATATATATATATATATATTATATAATATATTAGATAATATATATATACATATATATTATATAATACTATACTCAGGGCACTGAGGGTATTCGATTTTTATTGACCGTATGAATTTCCTCTATTCTGGAGGTGACTTGTCGGTCTCTGGCTTTTTTCACACTAACGGTATCTATATATATTATATATATAGAATATATATAGTAAATATATACTATAGATATTATATATATATATATGTATATACATACTATATATATATATATATATATATATATATATATATATATGTATAAAATGTCGGAAACAAATGTTAAAACGTTTTTGGCAGTGATCATCATACTCATACTGAGAATTTTTCTTTTTTGTAAATAAATCAAGCAAATGGTTTGTAAACAGACAAGACCGGAATAGTCTCTCTCTCTCGCTTTCTCTCTCTCTCTCGTCTCTCTCTCTCTCTCTCTCTCTCTCTCTCTCTCTCTCTCTCTCTCTCTCTCTTCCTTTATATCTTTCCTTTTTATTCTTTCTTTCTCTATTTTTTTCTCTTATTTGTTCTCACCGTAGTACATTTTATTTCTTTTAATTTAAAATTATATTATTTTCCTTTTTTTTAAATAATTTTTCTGTTGTAATTTAACTTCATACAATTTTCTTCTTCCTTTATGTATTTATTCATATTTAATCGACTTCATCTTTCTTCTGTCACCTTCTTTTTTTTTCTATGTCCCCCACAATTCCCTGTTATTCCCTCCATCCCTCCATCTCTCCCTCCATTATTATGATTATTATTATAAAACCATTTTCTACTATTACAGTTATTATTGTGACTATTATTATAATGATTATTGTAAAAACCATTTCTACTAACATTACCTCTATAATTAAAATTAACATTTCCACGCCCAAAATTGTGACTATTATTATAATGATTATTGTAAAACCCATTTCTACTAAAAATTTTACCTCTATTATTAAAATTGTTCCGCCACGTATTTATTCCCCCTTGGCTTGTCGAAGCCATTAGGGAGTCTACGCGTTTCCCTGCATCGAATTTTGACTGTCAATGTTGATTGTAGAGTTTCTTGAAGTCTCACATATTGTTTTCATTAGGTCTGTGATTGTTCCAATTAGAGAAATCATTTCTTCCGTTGTTTTTTTCTGCATAGCTATTAGGTGGTCTATCTTGTTTTCGTGAGTTGAAGATTCTCCTTGTCCATTTTGAGAAAGGTTGTCTGCCTCCCTTGTTCCCCCATTCTGGAGAAATTCGTGAGGGACAGGAGGGTTGGGGCTTGAGATTTCAGGGCAAGTTACAAGAGTCATTTTGCTTCCTTGTTTCAAATTTGGGTGAAACTTCTTAAAGTTGGGCAAATTTTAACGGTTTTATCTTTTTTCGTTTAGGGCGAAAGTTTTTTATAGCCTTTTCGATAAATTTTTTTTTTTTCCTGCTTTTTCGCGTGGAAGTTTTAACTGTTTTTTTTTTTTTTTTTTTTTTGTGTGTGTGTTTGTGTTTTGAATTGGCTTTTTTTTCAACTTCACTGTCTCTATAGAAATTAGAGGCATTTTCAGAAAGTACTCTGGTGGACTAATGCAAAAATGCCCTATCTATCTATCTGGGTCACCATTCTTTTTGTATTACCTTTGACAAGTTAATATATATATATATATATATATATCTTATTTTTTATTTCTAATGTTAAAGTAATTCGAATAGTAAATAATGATGTCAATGTTAAGAACAATTAATAATGCTATTAATCCTTTAAATAACACAAGGCCAGTTCACAGTAAATAAGATTAGTGGGGATTGATATTATAAATTCTTAATCAAAACACAATTCTCCGGCTTTTTAGCGAGCCGGAGCTCAACACGACTTCTTTTCTTGTAACTTGAAGGCCTTACTCTAATGCATCTCTCTTCTCATGATACGAGACGCTAACTGCCCTTGCCTTCCCTCAAATGCCAGGCATTCTCGGGCAGCATTTTGCAGTGACTCATTTTACAACAATGGAGTCATTCTGAAGAGTCGTTAAACATACATAACATGCATAAATAATATATTAAAATTTAATGTACGGATGCATATATCAAGTATACATAGTTATCATTTTACTATTTACAAACCTATTCCCTTACAATATATATATATTTGTGTTTTTAATGTTAAAACAAGAAGTAAAAAGTTATACAGTATCTTTTACAGATTTAGGAATAACACTATATCAATATATATATATATATTAATATATAATATATATAAACTATTATAAATATTATTGTATTTATTATTTTATATATTATTATTATTATTATTATTATATTATTATAATATATTATTTTTAGTATTATTATTATTATTATTATTATTATTATTATTATTATTATTATTATTATTATTATTATTATTATTATTATTATTATTATTATTATTATTATTATTATTATTATTATTATTATTATTATTATTATTATTATTGATTATTATTATATTATTATTATTATTATTATTTATTATATTATATTATTTATTATTGATTATTATATTATATATTTATTTATATAGGTGTTATTATTATTTTATCATTGTCAAACTTGTCCTATTTTATTTATAAATATTATTATTATTATGTATTCTAATTGTTTGAAAATTAGTTTTGAGATTACATTAAGCCCAATCCTTAAACCCAATTACCCTAATTTAATCATACCTGTATTATTTTGGGGCCCAAAGGTCACAACATTGTGTTGCAATTAGTAGCCCCCTTTCAGAAATTGTATTGCATTAAATATTGAACTATAACATGTTAAAATTAATAATGATATTGTTCATTTTCTGACTATATGGTCTTGATTGATGAATAGACAATTATTATTATTATTATT
>JABUQX010042856.1:22500-30000 GCA_015478945.1 Trachelipus rathkii
CCAAGACACCCACTAAAAATTGAAGTCTGTAGTGTGGATCACAAATTTTTTTACAGTAAAATGAACTATTTTAACGGAAGCCAAGGAAATACACAATCGATTCTCTTTGTCAGGGACACAAAATTCGATTCTCACATGCTTCTGATTTCCTGAGCAGACATATTTGCAAATAGTGACCCTGCATTAAAACTTTCTATAAGCATTCTTGACTTAAAAATGAAGAAAGATTTTTGGTAAGTTTAGATGTCAAATCGATGTAAACGAGAATCCCGATTGAGGAGACCCTTATTATCATAAACGTTTTTTTTTTCTATCTGACCATCATAACAAATGGTCTTATAGTGCTCAGTTTTTGACTCTTCATTAGGGTTATCAACTTGCGGTACTTTTTTTTCTCAATAAAAAAAATTCAGGCATATTGATGGTATGGACTATATTCTCTTTTAGCTCCAAGATTGCGAACGAACTTTTGTGCTTCCTTGGAAGAGCTTAGACAACTGCTAAGTTCACTTTAAATATCTTATGTTGGTGATTCTCTTGAGAATGACGTCAATCTGGATTGTTTTAAACTACCTTAGCTCATAGCACCTAAATGTCAAATTTAGATTAGATCCGGGATGTAGAATCAGCTAAGATGTTCCGACTCCAACTTTTGAATTTCCAATTTCGATTTCAACTATTGAAAATTATGCGATTTTAATTCTTCCTAAGCCGATTCTGACTACTTATGAACATACTACTTTCAAACTCAGATATTACTAAATTAAATTTTATGGCATTTAAGTGTGGTTCTAACTTTTCGACAGTGATTCCTGTCCAGGTACTGAATCATATAATATTATTATATATATTATATATATATATATAAATATATATAATTAAATATAAATATATAATATATATATATATATATATATATATATATATATATATATATATATATATATATATATATACATATACATATAGTATATATATATATATATATATATATATAATATATATTATATATTATATATAATATATATATATATATATATATATTATATATATATATATATATCATTTTTTAATTAAATTGCACGTAACATGAATGCTTATTGCAAAGAGGGTTTTGCTGCAATGGAGTGCCTTTTCAGCTTTGAGTCTGCCCGAACAGAACATGGCCTACCAAGATCTAAGAAAAAAAAACTTAAAGAGAAAAAAACCCGTGATGTAAACGCTTTATTAAAAAAAACTTAGGGAAAAAAGTTAAGGAAAAAAATTGATTGAAAAAATTAAGGAAAAAAATTAAGAAAAAGAACCTAAGGAAAAAACTTTGTTAAAGGAAAATAAAGCTTAAATAAAAAAACTTAAGGAAAAGTTTAAAAGAAAAACAAGAAAATGAAAAAAAATTTAAGGAAAAAACCTTAAGGAAGAAAAACTTATGGAAAAAGACTTAATTAAGGGATTAGATAACAAAAACCTTAAATTAAAAAAACATTAAGAAGAAAACTTGAAAAAAAAATTCTTAAGGAAAAATCATAGGAAAAAACTTAAGGAAAAAACTTAAGGAAAAGAACTTAAGGAAAAAGTTAAGAGAAAAAATTAAGGGAAAAATTAAGGAAAGAAATTTAAGGAAAAAAACTTAGTGGAAACTTACATAAGGGAAAACTTAAGGAAAAAACATGGAAAAATTTAAGAAAAACTTTAAGAAACAACCTTAAGGAAAAAAAACATAAGGAAAAAACTTTAAGGAAAAAACGTAAGGAAATAGACATTAACGAAAAAAATCCTTAAGCAAAAGAAACTTAAAAAAAAATTAGGAAAAAACCATTGGGAAATACCTTAAGGAAAAACCTTAAGTAAAACACCTTAGGAAAAAACGTTAATTTTTTTTTGAAAAAAAAGACCTTAAGGAAAACCCCTTAAAGGAAAAAAAATAAGGAAAAAGACCTTAAGGAAAAAAATTTAAGGAAAAAACCTTAAAGAAAAACCTTAAGAAAAACATAAAGGAAAAGAATTTAGGGAAATATCTTAAAGAAAAACCTCAAAGATAAAAGCTTAAGAAAAACTTTAAGGTAAAAAAATCTTAAGGAAAATGTTTAAAGAAAAGAACCTTGGGGGAAAAACCCAAAGGAAAACCTTTTTAGGAAAAAATCTTATGGAAAAAAACTTGGGAAACCTAAAGGAAAATAACCTAAAGGAAAAAAATCTTAAAGAGAAAAATCTTATGTAAAAAACTTAAGTCAAAAATCTTAAGGAAAAACCTTAAAGAAAAAACCTTAATGACAAAACTCTTAAGGAAAAAACCTTAAAGAAAAAACCTTAAGGAAAACAGCTTAATGAAAACATCTCTAGGGAAAAACCTTAGGGAAAAACCTTAAGAAAAAACCTTAAGGAAGAAACTTTAAGGAAAAACCATAAGGAAAAACCTTAAGGAAAAATCTTAAGAAAACAATCTTAAGAAAAAAACGCATGAAAAAACACCAAAAAAAATCTTATGGAAAAAACATGAAAGAAAATATTAAAGATAAAATCTTTAAAAACTTCCTTAAAGAAAAAACTTAACAAAACCTTAAGGAAACCTTATGGATAAAGCCTTAAGGAAAAACATCTTAGAAAAACTTTAAGGAAAAAACCTTAAGTAAAAAAATCTTTATGGAAAAAAATACATAAGAAAAAACTTAATTAAGGAAAAAACCTTAAGAAAAAACTTGAGAAAAAAACTTGAAGGAAAAACAATAAAGGAAACTTTAATAAAAAACTTTAGAGAAAAAGCTTAAAGAAAAACTCTTAAGGAAATTTTTTTACTAAAAGAATTAAGGAGAACACCTTGAGGAAGAAACTTTAAAAAAACATTTTAATGGAAAATATCTAAAGGAAAAAAACATTGGAGGGAAAAGTAAAAAATAAAAAAGAATAAACGAATAAGGAAAAAAGACTTTAAGAGAAAAATCCCTAAGGAAAAATCTTAAGGAAAAACCTTAAAGAAAAAACCTTAAGGAAAACAGCTTAATGGAAAAACCTTAAGGAAAAACCTTATGTAAAAAAAACTGATGGGAAAAATTGACCAAACTTAATATAAAACCCAGGGCTGCGGAGTCGGTAGTCGGAGTCAGTGGAGTCGGAGTCGTTACCGGCAATTTTCCCCGAGTCGGAGTCGGAGTCGGAGTCAAAACTCTATGCAAGTCGGAGTCGGAGTCGGAAGTCGGAGTCGAAGATTCCTGTGTAAGTGGAGTCGGAGTCGGAGTCGGAGTCGATAATTGAGAACTATTATTATTAATTATTATTATTATTATTATTATTAATTATTATTTTATTAATATTATTATTATTATTATTTATTATTATTATTATTAATTATTATTATATTAATTATTATAAAAGTTTTTGATTTTATTTCCAGTTCTAAATACTTTATTTTTGTCCATAATTTAATTTCCTCAAATAATGCCTTTGAAAAATAATTACAGGGAAAGAGAGATATATTTCATGATTTTCCCCGACGCATCTCGTCTTCTATACTTGAGACATCTTCAGAGGATTATTTCTTTTAGCGAATGAGTCTTAAATTGATTTATAATAAGTAAATAAATGCTGCTCATTGCTGACTGAATAAAAACATAAAATTTTATGTTAATGTCTGGTTGCGTGTTTTGATGTAGAAGGCCTCCGAAATTTTACGTTTCTAGACTTCACAGATCCGTATAATTTGTGAAAAGTGTTTAGAAAAACTGAAATTACGAATCAACTCGAAAATGTGGAAATGTTTCAAAGATTTTGCTGGGACTGTAGAGATGTTGATATGCCCAGTCCGACAATCTATTCTTCTTGTAACCAATATATGTCGACGTACAGTCTAACTCACTGCAGTTAAATTGTACACAACGTGATGGTTTTCGGGCAAAGCATCTCTTGTGCTAAAGGAAGATGACAGTTGTTTGGACTTATGGTATAGTCTGACTTTAATTTTTGAGGTGTCTTTCTTTAGTTTTGATGTGAGAATTCAAAATATTACGAAGGCACTTCTCTTCCTTATTGACAAATAGCGCATTGGAAGTTTTAAGAAGAAATTTAAATTTATTTTTCTGATTTATTTTTTACTTTCTTTATTATATATTTTGTAAGGGTTTTTTTAATTAAATTTTCAACTGAATATTGTGGATGATCACAGTTAATTAAATTTTACTTAATGCGTCAAATTTCTTCATCAAAAGTTTTCCAAGTTGAACATAGGTTGTATGCTCTGTAAACTAAAAATTTTACGATAGATTCTTTGTAAATAGTCGGTGAATAGGATCAATAGTTCATATACAGACCATTATCAGTGGTTTGACATGTATGCCTGTGATAATGAGCCGTCAGAAATAACATTGATTTTGATTCTAAAAAACAGATTAGCATTATTAACCTAAGTTTCGTATGTGAATTTTGAGCATGACAACTTAAATTTTATTGATGAACTGATGTATATGATCTATGTTCCAAAAATAGTGAGGGTGTCGTCGACATACCTTATGTAAAATACGGGGTTAAAGTTGTTTGTTTTACGAAGGATTTTGTTTTTCCAGATTTGACATATTGAAGTCAGCAAATGTAGGTCCAAGTGGTGAGCCCATCGGCACTCCATCAGTTTGTAGATATACGTTTTCTTTAAATTTAACGCGTTTGAGTACATACAAATTAATAGAAAGGTCTCATTTTGTTGTTATGATATATCTTGGTGTTCGGTAGGTTATTTTGAGTGATAACACTTCGTAAATTATTATGTCAATCGTATCAAGAACCGGTACATTTATGAACAAAGATTCTACATCAAGTGAGGCGAATATATTAGTGGCTTCAAGTTTTAAGTTTGATAATTTACATAATGTTTTCATTATTTGATTTAACTATGAAAGAGTTATTAAGATATGGTAGATAATGCTGTTCAAATATTGGGCAATTTCGTGTGCAACCGTTCCGCACATAGATATTACAGGTCTCAAAGGCGAATTTTCTGAGTTTTCTGTGTATTTTAGGCAATCCTATGTATATATATATATATTATATATATATATATTATATATATATGATATATATATATATATATATATATATATATATATATATATATATAATATATATATATATATATATATTATCCTAAATTAAAAATCCAGTTCTTTAATTTTGTCAGAAATTCTTTTATTATTATTATTATTATTATTATTATTATTATTATTATTATTATTATTAATTCTTTTATTATTATTATTATTATTATTATTATTATTATTATTATTATTATTATTATTATTATTATTATTATTATTATTATTATTATTATTATTATTATTATTGAAATGAAAGTATTAAACTGTTATTTTTATAATGGCTGTTTTATAATAAAATGAAAATAAGTTGTATAAGAATTACATTTTGAAAATTTGTTTCCGAAACTGAATTATTTTGTTTATTGCATGTGCGCCTGCATTTATATGTTTTTACGGTACTTTACCTTATAGCATTTGGAGATTAGGTTCATTGGAAAAGTGGTATATTTTTTTATTCTCAAAAGCAAGCGAAAAAAAAATTGTTGAAACAAAAAAATGTTTTACTGTAACTCTGTAAGCACTAATCTGAGTCAGAGTCGAAATTTTGAATTTGACTGCTGGAGTCGGAGTCGGAGTCGGAGTCGAAAATATTTATTTAAGTGGAGTCGGAGTCGGAGTCTGAGTCGAAATTTTTTGTTTAAGTGGAGTCGGAGTCGGAGTCGGAGTCGAAAATCCAAATTTGAATTTAAGGAGTCGGAGTCGGAGTCGGAGTCGAAAAATTTATTTTACGACTCCGCAGCCCTGAATTTTTAAAAACCTTAAGGAAAAAATTTAAGGAAAAAACCTTAGAAAAAAGCTTCAAGATAAAACAAGAAAAAATTTAAGAAAAAACTTAAAATAAAAACAGTTAAGGAAAAAGATCAAGGAAAAATCCTTAAGCAAAAAAAATTTTTTTTGAGGAGAAAAACCTTAAGGAAAATATCTTAAGGAAAAATCCTTAAGGAGAAAAAACCTTAAGGATAAAACTTTACAGAAAAAAAAATTAAGAAAAAACCTTAAGGAAAAAACTTTACGAAAAAATTAAGGAAAAAATTAAGAAATAAACTTACGAAAAACATTTAAGGAAAACAACTTACGGATAAATCCTTTAGGGAAAAAATTTTAAGGAAAAACCTTACCGAAAAGAATTCAAGAAATAAACCTTAAGAAATAAAACCTTAAGGCAAAAAAATTAAAGAAAATCCTTAAAAATAAAAATTACCGAGAGAACTTTAGAAAAAAAGTTTAGGAAAAAAACATTGATGAGAAACCTTAAGGGAAAAAACTTAAAGAAAAACCTTAAGGTTTTAAGAAAAACTAGATATTCAACTGATATAACCTTCAAAAAGAAATAAAAAAATTAAGTAAAATATTAAGGGCAAAAAACTATGGAAAAAAATTAGGAAAAATCCTTAATTATAAGAATCCTAAGGAAAAAATTTTAGGAAAAAGACAAGGAAAAAATTTAAGAAAAAACTTAAAGAAAAAATCTAAAAAATAAAGCCTTAAAGAAAAATATAAAGGAAAAAAACTTAAGGGAAAACCTTAAGGAAAAAACTTAAGGAAAAAAAATTAAGAAAAAGACCTTATAGAAAAGACCCAAAATAAAAAATCTTAAGGAAAAACTTAAGGAAAACCTTAGGGAAAAATCTTTAAAAAAAAAAACTTAAGGAGAAAGATTTAAGAAACACACTTTAAGATCACATCCCTGCCTCGCTCCACTATTAATATTAAGCCAATCAATTTCAACTCTATTTGTTCTTACACACGCTTCAGTATCGCCATACATACTTTTGCTTCTATTCAGAAACCTACCACAAACACCATATATCACTAGCACCTACTACAGAGCTTCCCTATTAATCCTGTCATACGCCTCTTGCACGTCCATAAAACCTAAATATATTTTATTCTCCTTCTCTCTCATTTTCTCAAACATTTGTTTCAATGTGAAAATCCTCTATTACTTCTTCTAAATGCACTTTGTTTTTCGCCAATCAGTCCCTCAGTAACTCGACGCCCTCTTTCAACCAAAGTACCAGCATCTATCTTCCCAGCAATACTCAATAAACTAATTCCTCTATAGTTCATACAGTTCCACTTGTCCACCTTATCCTTATTTAAGGGTACTATTACTGATCTCATCCAATTCTTCGGAACTATACACTCTATGAACGCTTTATTACACAACTTCCATGTCCAGTCAATCAAAATCTCGCTTTCATTTTTGATAATTCCACTTGTAATCTAATCTATACCTACAGATTTACCATTCTTCAAGTTTCTCACTCAACTAATTACTTTCCCCCTACTAATTACCTCATCCCCAAAATACCTAATTCTTCTCGCACCATCAAAACCACACACATTCGCTATCACCTCTTCATTACTGTTAATGTTATGCATTTCGAAGTGTTCCCTTCCCCACATCCATGTCATCCGT
>JABUQX010042856.1:35000-47500 GCA_015478945.1 Trachelipus rathkii
TAATAATAATAATAATAATACAACAAATAATAATAATAATAATAATAATACAACAAATAATAATAATAATAATAATACAACAAATAATAATAATAATAATAATACAACAAATAATAATAATAATAATAATACACAAATAATAAATAATAATAATAATACAATAATAATAATAATAATATACTAACAACAACAAATAATAATAATAATACAACAACAAATAAATAATAATAATAATAATAATAATACAACAAACAAATAATAATATAATTAATAATAATAATACTACAACAAATAATAATATAATAATAATCATTTTAGCAAAGAACAAATGATAAATGATAATCATAATAATAATAATACAACATTATTTGTTTGTTGTTATTATTATTATTATTATTATTATTATTTGTTGTTGTATTATTATTATTATATTATATTATTTGTTGTTGTATTATTATTATTATTATTATTATTATTTGTTGTTGTATTATTATTATTATTATTATTTGTATTATTATTATTATTATTATTATTTGTTGTATTATTATTATTATTATTATTATTATTATTTGTTGTATTATTATTATTATTATTATTTGTTGTATTATTATTATTATTATTATTTGTTGTATTATTATTATTATTATTATTATTTGTTTGTATTATTATTATTATTATTAATTTGTTTTGTATTATTATTATTTATTAATTATTATTTGTTGTATTATTATTATTATTATTATTTGTTGTATTATTATTATTATTATTATTATTATTATTATTATTATTATTATTATTATTATTATTATTATTATATAGGGCATTGCCATATTTAAGGGAACTACTCTATGATTGGTACCTAGGAATCCGGTTCAAGGGATCAAACCTGATCTTTTGCCTTGCCCTGCAATGATTCTTGTCGCGCTACCGTTGTGGCACGGTAGTTTAAGGAAAATATCTTAAGCTCGCTTTGATCTAACCTTTTCTCGAATAAGGGTCATAGATTCATATTCTTTAGAGATCATAGATTTATATTCTTTAGAGATAATAGATTCATATTCTTTAGAGATCATAGATTAATATTCTTTATTCTTTAGAGATAATAGGTTCATATTATTTAAAGATAATAGATTCATATTCTTTAGAGATCATATGTTCATATTCTTTAGAGATAATAGATTCATATTCTTTAGAGATCATAGATTCACATTCTTTAGAGATAATAGATTCATATTCTTTAGAGATCATAGATTCATATTCTTTAGAGATAATAGATTTATATTCTTTAGAGATCATAGATTAATATTCTTTAGAGATAATAGATTCATATTCTTTAAAGATAATAGATTCATATTCTTTAGAGATCATAGCTTCACATTCTTTAGAGATAATAGATTCATATTCTTTAAAGATAATAGATTCATATTCTTCAGAGATCATAGGTTCATATTCTTTAGAGATAATAGATTCTTATTCTTTAGAGATCATAGATTCGCATTCTTTAGAGATAATAGATTCATATTCTTTAGATATCATAGATTCGCATTCTTTAGAGATAATAGATTCATATTCTTTAAAGATAATAGATTAATATTCTTTAGAGATCATATGTTTATATTCTTTAGAGATAATAGATTCATATTCTTTAGAGATCATAGAATCACATTCTTTAGAGATAATAGATTCATATTCTTTAGAGATTATAGATTAATATTCTTTAGAGATAATAGATTAATATTCTTTAGAGATAATAGATTCATATTCTTTAGAGATCATAGCTTCACATTCTTTAGAGATAATAGATTCATATTCTTTAGAGATCATAGATTCACATTCTTTAGAGATAATAGATTCATATTCTTTACAGATCATAGATTTATATTCTTTAGAGATAATAGATTCATATTCTTTAGAGATAACAGATTCATATTCTTTAGATATCATAGATTCATATTCTTTAGAGATCATAGATTTATATTCTTTCTTGAAAAACGGATGAAGTAAATATGTATAATGTTTTTTTATCAATTTCAAAAAAAATTGAAAATGGGAAAAAATTACGATATTTTTTTTCTCTTATTTACATTATTTGATTTCCAAAATATTTTTTTAGAAATTTGTTCCATACCTAGAGGCAAAACTTGCATATACAAAACATTATCTAAATATTTTTTTTTTTATCTATCCAACTACAAATGACTTGGAAATTTCATGTTGCTCCGATGACCAGAAAAAAAATTATCGCAATTTTGTCATTTTTTAAAACCAACAAAAAGTTGGGTCTGGAATTCGACCATTGCTGAGATTTGGTGTCAAAAATCAAATTATCGCTTCTGTTAATCCCTTAGGTAATAGACCCATCTTTGTTTAGTTCAAAATTCAAGACATTTGAACAAAAATTGTAGGACATGAAGACCTATGTCAAAAATTTTGTCAAAAAAATGTCAAAAATATTGTTTTTCAAAAAACGAAAATACAAAGCAAATTAATAGCCACAGAAAAAATCCCTTGGAATCGACGTTTTAGGCGTTAGAAAAAGCTGCAGTTTGCCATTTATTTGAAGCACAATTTGTCTAAAAAATTTTTTTTTTTTTTTTAAGACCCCTTTGAGATTTTAATTTTGGAACACATAAAAAAATAAAAAAAAAATAAAAAATTAAGAAAAAAAAAAGAAAAAAATATCAGGATATTTTTTTTATAAAATTTTACTTTTAAATTATTTTTCAAAGGAATTCCTTCCCTTTTAAATAATTTTTCTTTGATAGATGCAATATAGAACCGACTATGACAGATAGACATTTGTGTAGCTATACTTATTCTATTGGCAATACAGGGGATAATTACATCAAATAATTAACTTTTAACTAAGAAAATCAAAAATGGTAAAAGCAAGAATAGTGTTTATAAATTATGAACAAATGAAAAGATAAAGTTATAAATAGACAAATTTACTGTAATATTTCTCTGAATCCAAAAATATACGAAACCAGTAGAAATAGGTTTTAGAGTAAATATTGTTGATATTACACTTTGGATTTAAGTTTTCCTCGAATGAGAGGAGCCAATCACTGCAAATAAAGGAATGATGGTCTAACGTAACATAATTGTTCGTCATTCTCTATCCATGCGCTGGATACCATCTTAAAATGCAGAGGCTGAGGGTAAAGCAACAGAACAAAAGACCTTTAACACTGCTTTTCATTTGTGCGTGCCATTGGGTGCATGTTGATCCCGATGCAGGACGTGTTGTTGTTGTTGTTGTTGTTGGTTTTGTTGTTGTTGCTGATGATGTGTCTGTGTGTCCGTGTTAGGTGTTGTTGTGTGTTGTGTGATTAATATGATATTATTTTATTATTAATTTTTAATTAATATGTTATTTAAATAAATTTATATTTATGGATATATATTGTGTAATTATTTTATATCTTTTGTTTTCCTTAGATTAAATTATTAATTCATTTAAAATAAGAAAAATTTTAATTGATAAAATTATTTTAGACTTTGTGTAATATTCAGATTATTGGTCTTCTATTTTTTTATTATTATTATTATTATTATTATTAAAATTCTTAGTATTATTCTTATTTCATAACAGAATAATCACCCATCATCCCCCCCTTATGTTGCAGCGCTGGCAGCATCCACTTCTAGTCAAACAGTGTTATTTACTTCGCACAATGTGCTGGAATCTAATGAAATATATTTGTCAATTATCTCTGCAACTAATAAATGTATGTTTATTCGTATAATATATGCTTAGGACTCTCTAATATATAATAAAGATCCATAAAATATATAATATATATATATATATTATATATATATATATATATTATATATATATATATATATATATATATATATATATATATATATATATATATATATATATTTATATTTATAAAGAGAAAAATTGTAAAATTAACAGTAATTGCAATGAGAATCTGATTTAAATGTTTTAGTGAGGGGTGAAACCATTTTTTTTAACAATGGTTTATTTTATTTACACAAACCACTACTTTTTTTTTGTTTGCTTTTTTTAACTTTAAAGGCAATATTTTAGCAGTTTCTATGCTTTTTATAGTATTTAATCAATTGTGTTAATGTTTTAATAACTTTTTGAGCTAAAATATTGATATTAAGCATTCATTCAATAACAATTTAATTTTAAACAGAAATATTTTTGCACTTTTCTTCAAAAACACAAATTAAAGTTATTTTCAATATATATATATATATATATATATATATATATATATATATATATATATATATATACTATATATATATATATATATATATATATATATTATATATATATATATATATATATATATATATATATATATATATATATTCTTCAGTTCCCAGAAGTCTGACAGTGCAACCAGAAACGAGATTGGTTGTGGAGTTTCTCGAGCGAAGATTTTTTGGGGACCGGCAAATATCACTTACTAGCAGTGCATGGCACTATGTACGAAGAATATCTTCGTTACTCACTACTACTTATCACTTGCCAGGAATCCTAATGCATGCCTCGGAGATCGTCGTGACAGCCTTAAGCGACCTTCTGTCTTTCAGCGAAACTGTATGAATCGTTTTGTACATGGAATGTTAGAGGAATAAATGATAAGGCTAAGAGGAGAGAGTGGATGAATGTATTTAAAAAAGTTAAATTTGATTTTCTTTCTGTGACTGAAATAAAGATGAAAGGAATCGGTGAAGATGAGTGGTGTGGGGTGAAATGTGTGTGCACGTGAGTGGAGAAGGGTGAGAAGGGGAGAGAAGGAGATGCAATTGGTTCTTGGAAGTGACTTGTGGCATTGAGCTATGGTGGGTTTTGTTTGTGTGAGTACTAGAATTCTAATGATTAAATTTTAGTTCGAAATAGTCAAGGTATGTGTGGTTGTAACATATGGTCCATCTGAGGGTGATATTGAGGAGAGTGTGATTTTCTGGGATAATCTGAGTGATGTGTTGAAAGGGGTGAGTAGGAGCTTTAGATTGATTGTGTTGGGAGACTTAAATGGTTGGATAGGAGATGGAAAAAGGAATGGAATAACAGGTGCCTTTGTGGTTGCGTGAGAAAATGAGAATGGAAGGAAGGAGATTGATTTCTGTGAGGAGCGAGGTATGTGTGTAAGTAATACATTCTTCGTACATAAGAGTATTCATAATTAACGAGAGTTGGGGTAGGTAGAGATGATATCGAGGAGAAATGTTTGATTGATTTTGTGTGGGTGAAGAAGATGTTGAAATATGTGATGGACGTTAAATCAGGGAGACGTTAAATCAGTGAGGGGGTTGGGAAGAGGAATATCATATCATCACGTTGTTTTATGTAATATTAAGTTAGTGGAGGCATGGATAGAGAGGAAAAAGATAAGAAAAGAAGTTGGGATGATTAAGAGTGAAAAGCTAAGTGAACAAGGTTAAAAGAAAAAGTATGCTAGAGTACTTTAAAATAAATTAATTGAATTTTAACAAGGCGAAATTGAACAAATCTAGATGCAAATGAAAGAAGCCTTTGTTAGTTGTGCAAGAGAAGTATGTGGACGTACTAAATAAATAAGAATGGCAATAGTGAGTGGTGGAATGAAGAGGTGGTGCAAGAGTTTAAAAGTGAAAAAGAAGCCTGGTTGAATGTGGCAAAAGCCAATGATGAGATCTCGAAGGTTAGGAGTATGGAAATATATAAGTAAGAAAAAATGAAGACTAAAAGTTGCATATGTTAGAGGAAAAAAAAGAGGTAAAGGGACAGTGTGGAAGGAGGATGAATGGGGACTTACAAGGGAATAGGAAGATAAATAAGAAAGGTTAAGAGACGGAGTAAAGGGAATATTCAGTGAATAATGAATAGAGAAGGTACTTTCGTGACTGATGAAATGGATGTGGAGGGAACACTTCGAAATGCATAACATTAACAGTAATGAAGAGATGATATTGAATGTGTGTGGGTTTGATGGTGTAGGAAGAAGTAGGTATTTTGGGGATGAGGTAATTAGTAGGGGGAAAGTAATTAGTTGAGTGAGAAAGTTGAAGAATGGTAAATCTGCAGGTATAGATTAGATTACAAGTGGAATTATCTAGAATGAAGGAGATATTGTTATTGACTAGATATGGAAATTGTGTAACAAAGCGTTTATGGAGTGTATAGATCCGAAGGATTGGAGGAGAGCAGTAATAGTACCCTTAAATAAGGATAAGGTGGATAAGGGGAACTGTATGAACTATAGAGGAATTAGTTTATTGAGTGTTGCGGGAAAGATATATGCTGGAATTTTGGTTGAAAGAGTGCGTCGAGTGATTGAGGGACTGATTGGCGAAGAACAAAGTGCATTTAGAAGTGGTAATAGAGGATTTTCAGATTGAAACAGGTGATTGAGAAAATGAGAGAGAAGAAGAATAAATTGTATTTAGGTTTTATGAACTTGCAACAGGCGTATGACAGGATTAATAGGGAAGCTCTGTAGCAGGTGCTAGTGATATATGGTGTTAGTGGTAGGCTTCTGAATGGAATCAAAAGTATGTATGGCGATAGTGAAGCGTGTGTAAGAACAAATAGAGTTGAAATTGATTGGCTTAATATTAATAGTGGAGCGAGGCAGGGATGTGATCTTAAAGTGTGTTTCTTAAATCTTTCTCCTTAAGTTTTTTTTTTTAAAGATTTTTCCCTAAGGTTTTCCTTAAGTTTTTCCTTAAGATTTTTTATTTTGGGTCTTTTCTATAAGGTCTTTTTCTTAATTTTTTTTCCTTAAGTTTTTTCCTTAAGGTTTTCCCTTAAGTTTTTTTCCTTTATATTTTTCTTTAAGGCTTTATTTTTTAGATTTTTTCTTTAAGTTTTTTCTTAAATTTTTTCCTTGTCTTTTTCCTAAAATTTTTTCCTTAGGATTCTTATAATTAAGGATTTTTCCTAATTTTTTTCCATAGTTTTTTGCCCTTAATATTTTACTTAATTTTTTTATTTCTTTTTGAAGGTTATATCAGTTGAATATCTAGTTTTTCTTAAAACCTTAAGGTTTTTCTTTAAGTTTTTTCCCTTAAGGTTTCTCATCAATGTTTTTTTCCTAAACTTTTTTTCTAAAGTTCTCTCGGTAATTTTTATTTTTAAGGATTTTCTTTAATTTTTTTGCCTTAAGGTTTTATTTCTTAAGGTTTATTTCTTGAATTCTTTTCGGTAAGGTTTTTCCTTAAAATTTTTTCCCTAAAGGATTTATCCGTAAGTTGTTTTCCTTAAATGTTTTTCGTAAGTTTATTTCTTAATTTTTTCCTATTTTTATAAGTTTTTTCCTAAGGTTTTTTTCTTAATTTTTTTTCTGTAAGTTTTATCGCTTAAGGTTTTTTCTCCTTTAAGGTTTTTTACCTTAAGATATTTTCTTAAGGTTTTTATCTCCTCAAAAAAAATTTTTTTTGCTTATAGGATTTTTCCTTGATCCTTTTCCTTAACTGTTTTTTTATTTTAAGTTTTTTTCTTAAATTTTTTCTTGTTTTATCTTGAAGCTTTTTTCTAAGGTTTTTTCCCTAAAAAAATTAAAAATATATGGTTTTTTAAAAAATTTGGTAGGGCTGCGGAGTCGTAAATAAATTTCGACTCCGACTCCGACTCCGAACTCCTACTTTAAATTCAAAATTTGGATTTTCGACTCCGCTGCCCGACTCCGGCTCCACTTAAACAAAAATTTCGACCCCAGACTCGACTCCGACTCCACTTAAAATAATATATTTTCGACTCCGACTCCGACTCCGACTCCCAGCGTCAAATTCAAATTTTCGACTCTGACTCAGAATTGTGCTTACAGAGTTACAGTAAAAACATTTTTTTGTTTCAACAATTTTTTTTTTCGCTTTGCTTTGAGAATAAAAAATATACCACTTTTCCAATGAACCTAATCTCCAAATGCTATAAGGTAAAAGTAGCGTAAAAACATAATAAATGCAGCGCAGCACATGAATAATACAATATATTTTCAGTTCCGGAAACAAATGTATAACGTAATTAATAATGCAAATTATTTTTCATTTTTATTATAAAACAGCCATTATAAAATTAGACAGTTTAATACTTTCAAGTTTCAATAATAATAATAATAATAATAATAATAATAATAATAATAATAATAATAATAATAATATAATAAATAATATAATAATAATAATAATAATAATATAATAATAATAATAATATAATAGCATTAACAGAATCCTTATGAAATAAAATTTTGTCAGAAATTTCTGACAAAATTAAAAAAAGAGCTGGATTTTATAATTTAGGATATATATATATATATATGTTATATATATATATATATATTATATATATATATATATAATTATATATATATATATATATATATATTATAATATATATATATATTATATATTTAATTTAGTAAGGAAAATTTTTTGGCCCCCTTAAAAATAACAGAAAACTCAAGAAATTGCCTTTGAGACGCTGTAATATCTATGTGCGGGACGGTTTGACACACGAAATTGCCCAATATTTGAACAGCATTATCTGACCATATCTTAATAGCTCTTTCATAGTTAAATCAAAATAATGAATACATTTGGTAAATTATCAACTTAAAACTTGAAGCCACTAATATATTCGCCTCCCTTTGATGTAGAATCTTTGTTCATAAATGTACCGGTTCTTGATACGATTGACATAACATAATTTACGAAGTGTATCACTCAAATAACCTACCAACACCAGATATATCATAACAACAAATGAGAACCTTTTATTAATTTTGTTGTACTCAAACACCGTTTAAATTTACAAAGAAAACATATATCTACCAACTGATGGAGTGCCGATGGGCTCACCACTTGGACTTACATTTGCTGACTTTATAGATCGATATTCTGGAAAAAAAACAAAATCCTTCGTAAAACAAACAACTTTACCCCGTATTTTTCATAAGGTATGTCGACGACCCCCTCACTATTAGGGACATAGATCATATACATCAGTTCAATCAATAAAATTTAAGTTGTCATGCTCAAAATTCACATACGAAACTTAGGTTTAATAATGCTATCTGTTTTTTAGACATCAAAAATCAATGTTATTTCTGACGGCTCATTCATTACATGCATACATGTCAATCCCACTGATTAATGGTCTGTATATGAAGCTATTTGATCAAATATTCACCGACTATTTAACAAAGAATTATCGTAAAATTTTTTAGTTTACAGAGCATACAAATATGTTCAACTTGGAAACTTTTGATGAAGAAATTTGAACGGGCATTAAGTAACATTTTAATTAACTGTGATTCATAACCAACATATTCAGTTGAAAATTTATTAAATAACCCATTTACAAAATTATATAATAAAGAAAGTAAAAATAATCGAAAAATTCGAAAATTTCTTCTTAAAACTTCCAATGCTATTTGTCACTAAGGAAGAGAAAGTGCCTTCGTATATTTTGAATTCTCACATCAAAACTAAAGAAAGACAGCCTCATAAATTTAAGTCAGACCTCTATAACCATAAGTCGCAAAACAACTGTCATCTTCCTTGAACAAGAGCATTGCTCTGCCCGAAGCAACCATCACGATTGTTGTAAGCCATTTAACTTTGCTCTGAGTTAGACTGGTACGAGGACATATTATTGGTTACACGAAGAATAGATTTGTCGGACAGGGCATATCAATCTCTACAGTCCCAGCAAAATCTTTTGAACATTTCAATAAGGCACATGGTGAATCAACTATTAGCAATTATTTCTAAACACTTCACAATATTATACGGATCGTGGAAGTCCAGAAACGTAAAATTGCGGAGGCCTTCTTCATCAAAACACGCAACAGACATTAACTTTTAAAATTTTTTATGATTTTTATCAGTCAGACTCAAATATCATTTGATTTACTTATATAAAATCAAATTTAAGAACTTTTAACTCACAAGAATCAATCCTCTGAAGATGTCTCAAGTTAGAGACGAGATGCGTCGGGGGAATCTATGTAATATATATCTTGTTTGCTTTTCTCCTGTATATATATTTTCCAAAGATATTTTGAGGAAATTAATTATGGACAAAAATAAATATTTAGAACGTTGGAAATAAAATCAAAAACTTTTATAATAATAATAATAATAATAATAATAATAATAATAATAATAATAATAATAATAATAATAATAATAATAATAATAATAATAATAATAATAATAATAATAATAATAGTTCTCAATTATCGACTCCGACTCCGACTCCGACTCCACTTACACAGGAATCTTCGACTCCGACTCCGACTCCGACTCCACTTGCACAGAGTTTTCGACTCCGACTCCGACTCCGACTCCGGGAAAATTGCACGACTGCACGACTCCGACTCCACGACTCCGACTCCGACTCCGCAGCCCTGGTTTTTATATTAAGTTTGTCAATTTTTCCCATCAGTTTTTTTTACATAAGGTTTTTCCTTAAGGTTTTTCCTTAACGATTTTCCCTTAAAGTTTTTCTTTAAGGTTTTTCCTTAAGATTTTCCTTAGGGATTTTTCTCTTAAAGTCTTTTTTCCTATTGGTTTATTCTTTTTTTTTTTACTTTTCCCTCCAATGTTTTTTTCCTTTAGATATTTTCCATAAAGTTTTTTTTAAAGTTTCTTCCTCAAGGTGTTCTCCTTAAGGTTTTTAGTAAAAAAATTTCCTTAAGAGTTTTTCTTTAAGCTTTTTCTCTAAAGTTTTTTATTAAAGTTTCCTTTATTGTTTTTCCTTCAAGTTTTTTTCTCAAGTTTTTTCTTAAGGTTTTTTCCTTAATTAAGTTTTTTCTTATGTATTTTTTTCCATAAAGATTTTTTTACTTAAGGTTTTTTCCTTAAAGTTTTTCTAAGATGTTTTTCCTTAAGGCTTTATCCATAAGGTTTCCTTAAGGTTTTGTTAAGTTTTTTCTTTAAGGAAGTTTTTAAAGATTTTATCTTTAATATTTTCTTTCATGTTTTTTCCATAAGATTTTTTTTGGTGTTTTTTCATGCGTTTTTTTCTTAAGATTGTTTTCTTAAGATTTTTCCTTAAGGTTTTTCCTTATGGTTTTTCCTTAAAGTTTCTTCCTTAAGGTTTTTTCTTAAGGTTTTTCCCTAAGGTTTTTCCCTAGAGATGTTTTCATTAAGCTGTTTTCCTTAAGGTTTTTTCTTTAAGGTTTTTTCCTTAAGAGTTTTGTCATTAAGGTTTTTTCTTTAAGGTTTTTCCTTAAGATTTTTGACTTAAGTTTTTTACATAAGATTTTTCTCTTTAAGATTTTTTTCCTTTAGGTTATTTTCCTTTAGGTTTCCCAAGTTTTTTTCCATAAGATTTTTTCCTAAAAAGGTTTTCCTTTGGGTTTTTCCCCCAAGGTTCTTTTCTTTAAACATTTTCCTTAAGATTTTTTTACCTTAAAGTTTTTCTTAAGCTTTTATCTTTGAGGTTTTTCTTTAAGATATTTCCCTAAATTCTTTTCCTTTATGTTTTTCTTAAGGTTTTTCTTTAAGGTTTTTTCCTTAAATTTTTTTCCTTAAGGTCTTTTTCCTTATTTTTTTTCCTTTAAGGGGTTTTCCTTAAGGTCTTTTTTTTCAAAAAAAAATTAACGTTTTTTCCTAAGGTGTTTTACTTAAGGTTTTTCCTTAAGGTATTTCCCAATGGTTTTTTCCTAATTTTTTTTTAAGTTTCTTTTGCTTAAGGATTTTTTTCGTTAATGTCTATTTCCTTACGTTTTTTCCTTAAAGTTTTTTCCTTATGTTTTTTTTCCTTAAGGTTGTTTCTTAAAGTTTTTCTTAAATTTTTCCATGTTTTTTCCTTAAGTTTTCCCTTATGTAAGTTTCCACTAAGTTTTTTTCCTTAAATTTCTTTCCTTAATTTTTCCCTTAATTTTTTCTCTTAACTTTTTCCTTAAGTTCTTTTCCTTAAGTTTTTTCCTTAAGTTTTTTCCTATGATTTTTCCTTAAGAATTTTTTTTTCAAGTTTTCTTTCTTAAGATTTTTTATTTAAGGTTTTTGGCTTAAGGGTTTTATCGTTAAGGTCTTTTTCCATAAGTTTTTCTTCCTTAAGGTTTTTTCCTTAATATTTTTTTAGCTTTTTCTTGTTTTTCTTTTAAACTTTTCCTGGATTTTTTTTTTACGTTTGTTCCTTAAGTTTTTCCCTTTAGCAAGTTTTTTCCTTAAGTTTTTTTCCTTAATTTTTTTCCTTAATTTTCTCAATCAAGTTTTTTCCTTAACTTTTTTCCCTTAAGTTTTTTTAATAAGGTTTACCTTTGAGGGTTTTTTTCTCTTTAAGTTTTTTTTTCTTTAGATCTGGTAGGCCATGTTCTGTTTTCGGGGCAGACTTCAAAGCTGAAAAGGACTCATTGAGCAAACGCCTCTTCAACACTAAAATCACTTGTCCAGTTATAATTTGATTCATAATCACTACTAATATTATTCTAAATATATATAATCATGTAAATATCTATATTATAAATGATATATTATATATATATATAATATATATATATTATAACATAGTATATTAT
>JABUQX010042857.1:0-17500 GCA_015478945.1 Trachelipus rathkii
TTAAGAAAAATGGTAATTTGAAGCGTTCAGCGCGCCTGTTCGCGATTCCCGTGAGGCGACACTATATTAAAGTGTGACGTTTCGAAGGGAACCCAAAAAAGACCTAACGTGATCGTGGCAACACCTTTTAGTTATAAACTTATCGCCTTCAACCCGATATAGTGACGTTTTCGAAGGTAACTGATATAAGTCGAAGGTCTAAGTATTTTCTCCAAGACTCTTTCTTGCTAAAATCTAGAAATTTCTCAATGAAAATTTCCCACGGTTGGGTCATTTAACGAGGCCATCACGTTCCCAGAAAAGGAACGCTTCAAGCGTAGTTTTTTTAAAGCTCCCGGTTTTTCGAAGTCCATAATTACCTGTGGAAAAAACTTTGCATATTACGTTAGTTATATGGTCCCTAATCTAAAAAAAATAAAAAAAAATCCTTAAATCTAAAAAAAACATGCCTTAAAAACTAAAAAATAAACGCCCGTGCTAAAAAGCGGCACGGAAAAAGTAAAATGGTTCGGGAACCTACTACCTATTCCCGCAGTACTGCGTTACCAAAAACTTAAAAAAAAACAGCAGCAGAAGCGAGTAAAAATACCGTACTCGCCGCCGCCGCCACCGACCGATACCAACACTCATCATCATCATCATCATCATTTCCTCCGAACGGAAGAATTTATTCAAGTCACCAAAAAATTCTCGTATCGTTAATAAAAATGAAAAGAACGAACGAGAGAACCACGATATTTCTTTCCGACGGTGACTTCCAAACCCCCACCCGCCCGTTTAAACGGCCTACATACTATCTACCCCTATCCCGTCCCGTCGGAAATAAATATCGTCGTTCTTTCCCTGGTTTTTCAACAGAGTAAAAGAGAAAACAAAGAGAAAAAAAGAGAAGCGCGCGCGCTAGCAGAGTGAGGCACTACGGCAGAACGTACGTACCAAACTTTTTGTCATCGCTTTAGCTATCTTGAACCCCTCCTCCTGCGTTCGTGTATCGTGTGTCGCGTGTCGCGTGTTTGTCGTGTCTGTCGTTAATTAATCGAATACAAAAAAAAATAATACCGCGCCATGGAGACGATGATCATCCGCCATTATTCGAACGAGCTCGAGAACCAACCTCGATCGATTGGTCCCGGCTCGTTTATATAAAAAAAAATAAAAATAAACGGACGGACAACGGACTCGGTCGCCCATTGAACGAACTCTGCAATGAAACGCATCCTAATGAACAAATGCATGCGCGAACGCGAAAATCTTCACCGGGATACGTTCATGTACAGTAATGAAAAATGAAAAATAGAACGTTAATAAGATAAAATTATAACTTCTTCTTTCGACTACTCGATTATATTTTTTTATTCTCTATTCTATCTGTTATTACTTTTTTCCTTTTGTATTTTATCTGCCGTGTTAAGTTAAAGTTTAGGAGAGAGAAAGAAAAAGAAAACAATAGCAAACACACAGAAAACACGCCCAAACCAGACACAGCAATTCTCACAAAAATCGACACTAACCACATAAGCCAAACTCATACCTATGAAGCCCACTAAACACCTCCTGCGCGCACAATTCATATCAAAGCGACACAAACCACACGAACTTCCACCAATCAACATAACGCAGACAACACACCAATAGAGCGACAACACTATACATTCACATAAAGTCACTTCACAGATCCCATCATTTAAAAAAATATATAACAAAACACAAGGCACCCTAGTCACACAAACTTTCACACCCATAAACAATTTATGCTTCCACCAAAAGAAAATCCCGATCTAAAATAACTTTATTACCTCTATATTGCGTGTATAATAATAATAATGGGAATTATAATAATAATAATCAATACATGAAGATTTTAACCTACATACATATAATACAACATTAATAAAATTAATAATCAATACTCAATAGATAATAAAGAATAATTAACTAATAACCTAAAACTTTACACCATAATATATAAAATTTACCATCACATACACAATCAACTACATAATAAATATGACCTCTCAAAATAAATAAATAATAACTAAATATAATTAAATAAACAAAATTAATTAATTAATTAATTAAAGATACAAATAATAAATTATAAATGATTAAAAAATATCGATCGAAAAAATCAATATTTTTCTATAATATTTTATTATAATATTTAATTAAATTATAATTAATACAAGTTCACTAATATAAATATTAACCTATTATTATAATAATCAATTCATCTAACTTAACTAACATAATTTATAAAATAATAATGATTTATACTATTAAACAATTAACATAAGTGAAATCAAATAATATACACTCATAATAATAAAAAATAATATAATAAAATTAATAATTATAATTACAATCAATAATAATTAATACATAATAATATAATAACAAAATAATAATAATAATAATAAAAAAATTTAATAATAATAATAAAAATAATATAATAATAATAATAATAAAATAATAATTAATAATAATAATAATAATAATAAATAATAATAATGATAAAATGAATAAAACAGTAATAATAAATAATAATAATAAATAATAATTAATAATAATAATAATAATAATAATAATAATAATTAATAATAATTAAATTTTCTATTCACTCTTTTCATCCATGAGAATAAGAAGAGCAACCTCGAAGAAAGCCATAATCTTATATGATCTTTGGGCGTTGGGTTGTGTTGTTACTTGAAGAATGAGTAGTTATGGATGTTTATAATTTTTTCTTATATAAAATATACCCTCCACTCAAAATCACCCCTCACCCACCTAAAATATATTTAAAAAGATTTTTATAAAAAGTATAAATAATTAAATTATTCCATACACAAGTTCACTTTATATTGTTTAAACTAAATGTAGAACTTAATATTTTTTTATAAAAAATTTAATATGATCTTCTGATCCCCCCGATTAAAAACCTCGCCTGGGGGGGGCGGGGTAGTGTGATAATGCTAAGATTAGAAGTACTCGTGGTAATGTTGCCTAGTGTGCACATATTAAATCGAAATAAAGAGTACTGTTTATCCGATTCACTCCGCCTTACATATTACTATTTTTTTATTTTCTATATATTATTTTCAAGTATTTTATGAAAAGTAATAGATCGATTTTTTTCCCTACCTAATATAAAAAAGGAAAGAAGAGAGTAAAAACCAATTTAGAAAAAACGCCCCACGTTACCAATTTTCCATACCTCAATCCCGATCTCTCTATCTACTTTCATCCTCCTCATATAAATTGTTTTAAGCCTCAAAATATGTAATAGTAACCCAATAGTTACGACCCTCACAATAATTAATGAGAAGAGAAATGTTAAAAAAAACTAGGTACAAGAAGTCTACCCTTATAATATCAACTATAATCAATATACTAACCCGTTACATTTTAACATCACTTTAATAAACTAGAAGTATTAAGCAGCCCTTAGCCATACCCACTTTATCACATAATTATCCTTCCCAAATAAACGAATCCATAAAAATTACTTTTTTATATTTTTTCCTCATAGCAATATAAACATTGAGTTATCAAAAGTTTCCATTTACTATACTTATATAAAAATAATTAAATAAATATATAAATGTCATCTAACTCATAATAATTATTCACTAAAATCTTATTAACATTAATAAACCTTACCATTTAATTAATATAAAATTTATATTATTATAATATATTAATAATAATAATTAAAATAATAATAATTATATCTAAAATTAAATAATAAATTTATATATAATATTTAAATAAATAATATACAAAATTCACAGATAATTAATAATATTATTATTCACATTACCATAGCACTTCAAAACAAATACAATAAATTATTCTGACGTTATTTTTTATCTTATATATAAATTACCTAATCACTTTTATTAATACCAATTATCTACTAATAATAATCAGATAATTAATATAATATTTAATAATTAATAATAAAAATAATACATAAAATAATAATAATAATTCATAATATAATAATAATAATAATAATAAAATAATAATATAATAATAAAATACAGTAATAATAAATAATAAAATAATTAATAAAAAAAAGGCTAGCTACAACTTTACACAAAATGTGCTTCACAAAAGAAATCGATTAAAATAACTTTATTACTTTTGGTAGGCATAAAATGATTATTTTTGGGTAATAATAATAATAATAATAATAATAATAATAATAATAATAATAATAATAATGATAATAATAATAATAACAACCATAATAATAAAATAATAATAATAATAATAATAATAATAATAATAATAATAATAATAATAATAATAATAATAATAATTCATTCATTCCATGACAGAAAGAGACGAAGAAGCAACTGTGATTTGGGGTTGGGGGGGATGAAGAATGAGAGAGATGACAACCCCCTCAATCCCCCCCAGCCTAAAAATATATTGAATTAATTCAAGTATTATTAAAGTAATTGATATTCCATTACACAAGACACTGATACTAAACGTGTAGGCAATATTTTATCAATATCTTGTCTTATGATCATACAAAGGGGGGGGGGGGAGTAGGTGTGTGTGTGTATTGCTGTGTATATTAATAGGTGTAGGTGTGTGTTTTGTGTGTGAGCTAGAGAGAGTATACACACCATAATTAAAAACGTTATCAACTTACAGCATGTAAAAGTGCAATAATAATAATAAATAATAATAATAATAATAATAATAATATAATAATAATAAAATTAATAATATTAATAAAAAGTGGAGGGTGAGGCGGTACTAATTCTGCGAGCGAAGTGATTTAAGATGAGCGCAAAACGCCACTCCCAGTGAGAAGTATTATTCAATGAGAAAACAGTAACAAACCATTGATAATGCTTTTAATATGATTATTAAATGTCATTTGTATTTATGGAAGTTGATGAACGTTCCTCTCAATTAATTTACTTGAAATACCCATTAATATAATAATTCAACAAAATTTTAGATCTAATCCGCTAAAAATAAAAATAAACTAGGATACACTGGAAACCTAAGAAAAAAGGTAAGTTTTAAGGAAATTACCAATTAAAAACTAAAAATTATTATTCAAAGAGAGGAGGAGGAAGGATGGAAGGAAGAGAAGAAAAGAAGAATATAATCATGACAGCATCTGTTGTTGGTTTTAATAACCAAAAAATAAGTAGTAATAATATATATAATAATAGATCTAAAGAAAATAATAATAATAATAATAAGATAATAATAATTAATAATAATAAAATAAAAATTATTTTTGTTAATAAAAATAATAATAATAATAAAATAGAAAGAAAATAAGTAACAACAAAAATAATAATGCTAATTAATAATACTAATGTTAATAATTGTAATTTGTAATAAAATAATAATAATAATAATAATAATAAAAAAATTAATAAAATAATAATAATTAATAATAATAATAATAATAATAATAATAAGAATAATTAATAAATAATAATAAAATAATAATAATAATAATAATAATAATAATAATAATAATAATAATAATAATAATAATAGCAAGAATAATATCATATAAAATATCATAAAAGAAAATACTTTATAAAAAGAAAAAGTTTAAATAATAATAATAATAAATAATATAATAATAATAATAATAATAATAATGTTTCCAAGTGATTATATTTAAATAATAATAATTACCACTCAAAGGTAAAAATTTGTAATGATGCAACAATTTAAAATCTAGAATTTTTTTTTTTTTTTTGTGAAAAATCATGAGAATAATAAATTTCTGTTAAATTTCCAAAAAAATATTACATTTTCGAAAGGTAAGCCTAACCATACATAACTAAACAGTCTAAAATAATCTAAACTTTATCTACCTGCCAAAATTTTCTTGATAATTTTTTTCTAATTATATTTTTAGTTTGTCTTTTCGAATGTCAATTTTAAAATAATAAATGAGATAGATAAATACGCAAAGTTAAATTGGAAATTTTAAATTGACTATATATAGATTGTGAAAAATAGACCAGAAAGATAGATCGAAAGATAGATAGATAGATAGAACACCCAAAACAAATAGTCCAATTTAAAACAGTAAAAATCAGGTTCCCAATTATAATTTAAAAGAAGGGAAAAAAACTGCAAAACCTTTAAATAACAAAAAAAAAAAAAAAAAAAAAAAAAAAGAAAAAAAAAACGATGAAAATTTCGCTTAGCTCTTCCGTTTGGAAACATGTCCTCCAAATTTGTCCACTTTTCAAAAAACGTAAAAAATACTATTGAACTGAGGGGAAACTAGGGAAGGTTAAGTATAATAAAAAGAGGGGAGGGAAAGGGTTCCTAGAGGAAGAGAAAATATTGCACTAACCCTCCCACTTTAACCTCACACACACACATCTTTCAGCTAACTACGAGTACGATTCATATATATATATATATATTATTTAATATAATATATATATATATATATATATATATATACTTATAAATATAATATATATATATTTACTTATATGATATATATATATTATATATATATATATATATATATATATATATATATATAATGAAATAAAAAAAGAAATGACTTAAAAAATTTTGTTGCTCCTTAAATTTAAAAAAAAAATCCTTTTTTATTTTTTATTTTTTTGCAATTTCTGGATAATCCGAAATTGGATTAGGTTTTACAGTACAAAAAGAAGTCTTTAATGTGCGTCGTCTCATACAACTTGTCAAGACTTACGATACCAGGGCTGTGGAGCAGGGTAAATTTTGCCGGTTGCGGCCCCTAAACTCCTTGAGAGAAGAGAAGAGAGAGATGAGAGAGAGAGAGAGAGACCTTAGATTTATAGTAAAAAAAAAAAGCTCCACAAAAACAATTATCGGCTCCTCTCCAACTCAAAAATATTAACACTACTAATCGTAGACAGGTTTTCAAATTTTTTTTTTTTCGAGGTAACGTTACTTGCATGGGGGGAAACTATAAGTGTTGCCCCCACTAGTCCCCACCCACACCACACACACACACACCACACACACACACACACACACACACACACGCAAAAACGAAAGAGAAGCTTAGTTGATCTTTGGTCTATATCACTCTAAGGGTCGGTCCCACCCCTCGCGAACGGAGGGATCTGCGGGGCCGTTACTTTCTCCACTGACCTACTTATAACCTTTAAGGTAATGTGTGAAATTTCAGATCTTCAAATATTTGTTAAGCTTTGAGATTGATTACATTGGTCATGCATGTATTGGTGTAAATGGTGAGAACTTTTATCGAAATTTTAATGAGCTCTTTTTATGGTTTATTTTGGGCATAAAATGCATTCAAAATTTTCTAAAAAAAACTTTCTTAATTTAGAATTAATCTAGCATTTTCATGCTAACGTAACCTAACCTAACTCCCCTAACCTAACCTTGTAAAAAAATAAAAAAAAAAGTGATATCTTTTTTTTTTTTTTTTTTTAGAAAATAATTTAAAATAACAATTTTAACATAAAAAAAATATCATGGGGACATGGAATAGAAAAGGACCCTTTTATATTTTATCCTTTCAGATGGAAGAGTGAAAAGTGTCTCTGTTGAAATACTATATTGAAAAGAGCTTCTAAAATATTCGTAATCTAGCTTAACCTAGCCTTTACCTACCCTAAACCTAACTGAACCTAGCCTAAATATAACATAACCTAAAATCTAACGTATCATAATCTTACCGTAACTTATTTTACAATGAAAATTGTCACCATTTAAAATTTAATCAATACATACATAAACATAAAACATTACACACATCACATCGAACACTTTAAAACACACACACTGCATACACCACACACACACACACACACCAAACACACATCACATCGAACACTTTAAAACACACACACTGCATACACACACACACACACACACACACGAAACGATATACCTCACTTCCTTCATTTAAATTTATGGGTTAAGTATTTCGAGAAGAAGAAAAAAAGCATTTTTATTCTGTTCAATAATCGATGGTGGTGAACAGCAAAATACTCCATACTCATTTCTGTTTTATAGATATTTGCCTTACTCGAATGGTATAAAACGAGAGTCTTCAAACACATACCGGAAACATCTAAAACATGTGCCTCACATATATAAGGAACAGTTTGGATTTTTGGATTTTCTGAATGTTTGGGTTTCATGGATTTTGATTTTTTGGATTTTTTTATTTTGGATTTTAGGATTTCTTGAATTTTTGGATTTTCTTGGATTTTTTGGATTTGGATTTTTGGATTTCTTGGATTTTTGAATTCTTATTTTATTTAGATTTTTGGTTATTGATTCGCGAATAAGATTATATTCTGTGGAATGATAAATACTAGTTTTATAACCCACAAACAAAAAAAAATTGAATTTGGATTTTTGAGATTAGATTCTAGATTTTTTGATTTTTTGAGATTTTCTAGATTTTTTGGATTTTTGATTATTGTTTCGCAAATAAGATATTCTAATGAATGGTATAAAAGACTACGTCTTATAACCCACAAACATTCAAAGATGTCCCTTATTATATAAATTTTGTATAAAATAATTGACATAGATATAAATATATATATATATATATATATATATATATATATTATATATATATATATATATATATATATATATATATATATATATATATATATATATATATATATATTTTTCTAGAGTCTTGGTCGTCAGACTTTTATCTATTATACCATATCTACCATACTATTATACCATATCTACCATACTATTATACCATATCTACCATACTATTATACGCAAAACAAAGAATTCTCAAATTAAAAATATGTTCGCATGGGAATATAAAAGAAGCAACTAAAACCGATAATGGCGTGATAATGACTTTTCAAACATATTAGCGTTTTCGGCGTTGAAAAGTTTGAAGGTTCAACGCTGTTGAAAAGTGCAGCACACAAGTGGAAAAACGACAAATTTGCACATTCCTGGTTAATATGAAGATCATGGGTATAGGTTGCAAGTCTGATGGGTATAGGATGATACCCAATATCCAAGAGGTTCCAGAGAGTGCTGTAACGAAGAATAGCAAAGACAATAGGAGAAGATAAAAGATAAATATTTTGTTTTACATATAAAAAACTCGTACCTTTCGTACCTGTTTTCGTACTTTTCGCACCGTTCCCCTTTTTTGGAAGAAAAAAAAAGTACGATTTTATTCAAATAATTAAATTTTTTAATATATAGAAGTTTTTTTTTATCCTGTTCGTTATGCTTAATTAATGTTAGATCATTTCATCTCAATATCTGAATAAAAATAAAAAAAAAAATAGAACGGGTGTTATAACAGAAAAGTACCTATATATATATATATATATATATATATATATATAATATATATATATATATATATATATATATATATCTATATATATATTTTTACATATATTATATATTATAATATATTATATATATATATATAATATATATATATATATATATATATATATAATTTAGTCCACGTAAATGTCCATCTTCTCCCTCCAGTGTCCAAAAAAATTTAATCTCGTTTTTCCGAAGTCTTCCCTCCATCCAATTCCTTTAACCCATCTTTATCCAATCGCGTGCCAATACGCCATCAAACGCTCGAGGGCAAAAGTAAGTTTACGGGTCTTCCCCTCCCCTACCCCAAACCCTCACTATTCCCTCAAATGGAAGGGGAAAAAAGGACTCCCAAAAACCAGCTTCACTATCTATCGGATTTCCATTGGGAAAAAGACATGCTTATAAAACTTTATTTTATATATTAATAAAAAGGGTTTTTTACTCTTTCCAATACGAAAAATCGGTTACAAGAGAGTGGGGAAGTGAGAGGGGGGTGGGGAACAAAACTCAAAAGGGTACGTGGAAATTGGGGGAGTCGTTGAACAAAGAGGGAAAAATCTGGGAGTGGAAAAATATGTATATACTGATTTAATAGAAGGTTCGACCAACACAACAGATTCAATTCGATAATAATAATAACCTTTATCGGTTCCCATAATAAGGTTCGAATTTCGATAAAATATGTTGTTAATATAGCGAAGGTCCGCCATTATGACGTCACCACTCATCCGTGACGCTACAATGAGCAATGACCTAATTTTTCAAAACGATTTTCCCGCCACTTCAATATAAGGAAAAAATTCCTTTTAAAATATAAACATTTTTCAAACTTTTAATATATATATATAATATATATATATTATATATATATATATATATATATACAGAAAAATATATATATATATATAATATATATATATATATATATATTATATATATATGATATTATATATATATATATATTATATCATATATTATATATATATAGGGTCCGTATATATATATAATATATATAATACTCCGTTTCATGGTGCAGATTTTTTCATTATATAGTATATTATCCTAGGCAATTAATTAAATGTGAACGAGAAGAGATACGAAATATGAATTATTAAAAATTTAGTTGATAAAGTTAAGCCAACGTTGATTTTGTAATGAGAAAGAAAACGAACTTTTGTGCTACCGAGTGAAAAGAATTCAAGGGTAGGGTAAAAAATTAATGTTAGGGTTTTGTTTTAAATTAAGATTTGTGTATACATTAACAAACGTTATAACCTGACTTAGGGGTCAGTATTAACACACCTAAACCTATATATCAGACGAGACAATAAATTTACCTAACCTACATGAACAGAACCTTTCCGTACATTTTTTTATATGGGACATTTTCGGATTCAAAAAAATATCCCGAACGTCGCTGTGGCTCGGGCGGCCAAACGTAAGATTCGTAAAAAAAGTACATATTATTAAATATTACCTTTTTTATTTAAAATTTTTTTGAATCATGTTTATCACAATGAAATTTATTTGTCTAGTATCATATAACAACAATATATGAAAACAAAAAAAACAACAAAAAACCACACATTCCCATGACAATAAAAAGGCTATATAGGTGCGGCAGAACCGATCTGAAACCAATTTGAAGTTATAAAAATTAATGGGATACATAGAGATGATATTTATGTTATACTTCGAGTTGGGAGTTCTTACCATTTTATTTCCTTTAAGTTCTTGATAAATAATGTCCTCAAGATGGCCCCCATTTTTAGCAACACACGACTGAGACTCTCTTGAGTTTGGAAACCAGCATGTTCACACATATTACGAGATTGACGTTGACTTCTTAACAATCGCTAGCTCCCTGAAGCCTCTGGTGGTGTGATGGCGATTTTAAACACCGTTTTCTTTCAGATATCCCCACAGAAAGAAATTGCAAATGCTCCAAATCAGGTGACCGTGCAGGCCACCCTACATCACCCTTCAGAGAGACCAGACGTCTGCGGAAACATTCTTTCCTAAAAAAGTGAGTGAAGTTCGGAGTGTGAGCTGTAGGCCCCATCTTGTTGCAACCACAAGTTCCTCCAACCCTAAATCCTCAACAATCTCTTCCATTTTTTGGTATGCACGAAAAATGTTCGCATCGGTAAACATAACGTTCGAAATTAACGGTCACAGTCCACTTCTTCCTCCTCAGAGAGTATGGGCATAATAACACCAAACCGTGATACGGCACACCATATCGTTAGTTTAGGGGAATGTAATGGCCTTTCCTGGATAACTCGGTGGTTATTTAATGCCCAGTAGCGGAATTTTGCTTCATGACAGCCCCACAGGTGAAAATGTGCCTCATCGCTCAAAGAAGGTTCCTCGGGAGGGAAGGGATCTGTGCAAGCATTTGCGCACACAGATATCGGCGGTTTACATAATCTGTTTGCTTCAATTCTTGAGCATCATTATTTTATATGGACGGAAATGTATATCCATATGCAGAATCCTTCTCAAAACGCGGTCGGATATTCCCTAAGCAACAGCATGCCGTCGGGGCAGAAAGTCGAGGCGACTGCACTACCGCTCCTCTTACTCGCTCCACATTTTCTGTTGTTCTGATGATCTGCGTCAGCCATGTGTATCTGTTCGTTAGTGCACCACCAGTTGACTCACATTATCTAACCAGGACCGAATTGTGTTCGCCTGATGAACGGGATCGTTACGCGGAATGATTGAACCGTCTCCGAAGATTCTTTGGGGCGTTCGCATCACAGAATTGTTGTTAATTTTAAAACGCCCGCACGGGCAAAGGCCGCGATACACTTGCCGCCACCACCATGGTCGATACCTTAAAATGGAATGGGGTCGGCGAAGGAAACAGACCGCGAGGCATCTGCTTCCCCGACCTTCACCCCCCCAACAGGTTGGAACCCCAAACGGCTCAATGGTTTTCTTGCCGGGCACCTATTATATATATAATATTATAATATATATATATATAATTATATATAAATATGATTATATATTATTAATATACTTATAAATTATAATTATATATTATATTATTATAATTACTCGATCCCATACACCAACCGACGGCTAACGAGGTAGAGGAACGACCAGCAATCCGCTCAAACTCATTGGAAGCAATAACTTTACACCTATAACCCCCAAAAATCTTCGTGAATCCCCTTTTTCAGTGCGACGGTCCTATCCAAACCTTGAACTTTGGGGCGTTCACGGAACGTACTGATCCTTCCATCCAAGGAGTTTATATACACCGCCCATTGACCCACGACTAATAATATTCTCAAGGGCTCTAAAGACATTCTCTTAAAACGTGTCGGATTTTCAGTGATACTTGTAAGACTTTGGTCTTTCGGGTGAACGCTTACTATTAAGGTATCGTATATGGGCACCCCTTACGGTGAGCGTTTCCAACATATTTTTCACGATATCGATATCATGCGTAAGGAACTTAATAGGATATCCGAACAGTTCAGATTATACGTACATACTGAGTTATTGCTATGATACAAAGAGATAGAGACGATCTGAAGTAGATAGAAAAAACGATTATATCACCAAAAGACACATTGCCGTAACACAAGCAAAATGTAATTGAAAGAAATTTAGTCGGAAGGGTCGTTGCGCATACGCAATAGTTTTTAAAGAGGAAGTGAAATTTACCCACCGTGAGGTCGTTGAGGAATGTGAGCGTGGGCGTTTATAGGCCGCGATAAAAGAGATGTAAATAAACTTATCGTGTTTTAGCTGATGATCGAAGGAAAGATATTATAACATATTAAACAAAATCCTCTCAAAGCGAGACTAAGTATAACCTAAACAAACTCTATTAGGCAATAAACTGGACCACACGTGGCGTCTAGATTAATACATATATGCAGTATTAACACGGGAAAGATTAACAAAGGCCAGATTACGCAACATGGGATTATTAGATAAACAAAATCAGGAGCCACATTACAATGGTCTTATCACACAGTAAATTACTATAGGTGATGTAACGTTTCCTTAAAGAATCAGCTAGATTTCATACAATTCACGGTTTTACTCTACTACTACACTTTACTATACTTACTTATCTATATTAAAAAATTACTGATAGAAGAATATAATAAAATAATAAAATAAAATATAAAATAGATTAATTCATATTTACAGATAATAATATATTTAATATGGATACCTAAAAATAATAAGATAAGTTAAATAACAAAATAAATAATAACTTAATTTATAAACTTAATAATAAACATAATAATAAAAAAAATATCCAAAATTAAATAATATCTAAAATAATAATTATTACTAAAAAATGTATATATCTAATATCTATTATAATAATACTAAATATAATAAATGGACTGCGGCCGAGGAGCAAAATATGTAAACCCAAACCAAAGTGCGGAGTATATATAATCTAACAAAAAAGTGGGTGTGTAATATAATATAAAAAAAATGAGCCCTAGATGGCTCTCTCATATATATTAGAGCGTTATGAGATATAAAGGTGAAAGCCAATGTTTCGGGGAGACGGGTATAATCAGACCATATAGTTACGCGCGGAGATAAGTAACCAGGCTCGCTGTAGCAAAAAACAACCTTATATTAAAAAGCAAGCGGCAAGTCCAAGCAGCAGAAGCGAGTAAAATAACCGATACTCGCCGGCCGCCGCTTCCCAACCGATACCAATTTATTCACTTCCTTAAATCATCAGAATCTCCAATAATATTAAATTCCCTCCGAACAAGAACCCTCTCCTATTTAAGTCACCGATCCACGGAGACAGTATTCTCGTCAATCACGTAAATATCCAAAAATGTAAAATGGCACCACCCGAAAACGATTTGAGCCCACACGCTTATTCATTTACCGGACGTGATGACTTCCAAAACCCCACTCCGCTACCGTTTAAACGGTATATATTTATATATATATTTATATATACCTACTGACTATTTTACCCATCTAATACCCGTCCCGTCGGAGATAATAATATATCTGGATCGTCTTTCACATTGGTTTTTCAAACAGATGTTAAAAGTAGAAAAACAAGAGATATATTAAATAAAGAGTGATAGAGCGCGCCCGCGCTAATAACAGTATAAGTAGAGGCACTATCGGCATAAGAATAACGTACGTATCACTAAACTCTTTGTCATCTGACTTATAGCTATCCTTCGGACCTCACTTCCTCCTAGCGTTTCGTTATGTATATTCTGCGTTTGTTATATGTTTATACGTATTGTCGCTGATGTTCTGTTACGTGTTACTGTCTTTTAATTCTGAAATTACAATAAAAAATAAATTAATAATAATTAACTTACGCCCCATAATCGAGACAGATTAAATAGATATTCCCTGACCCACACATATTCCTAAAAATTAAAACAACGAGCTCGAGAAACCAACCCAACCCTTTACACATTCGATTATGGTGTCCTCTGGACTTCGAGTCCTAATCAATAAACTTTAAACTAATATATAAAAACTATAAATACAGATTGGGCTAACGGAACCATATACCGGAGTACTTCGGTCCGACTTTCATGTGTTAACGAATTTCCAATGTGCACATGAATTACTTACGCATCCCATTACTACCGATATTATAAATGAAGACAAAAAAATAGCTATATGGCTTCTTAAGAAACTGAGCGATAAATCTTCACCAGGTGGATATAATTAGTCGTTCTATTGACTTATACATGTAAATAGTGATATAATAAATAGACGAGAAAATAAGTTATAGCGATTAAATTGATCGTTCGTCGTCGATCGACGCGATATAATTATTTTTTTCTATTACAGATCGTGTATTAATATTCGTTTGTTGTTGCAGTGGTGGTATCGAGTGAAAAGTGAGACTCGTTTCTTTCTGAGAGTGAGAGGGAGGGATTCTCAGATAATTACCGGAGCTCCACTACGTTATTAGTATACTTAACATATATATTAGTAAAAAATAGTTTCATGACTTTATCATCTTATTATACTCGATTTATCATCATTATCTCAGTAAATATACCTTTTGTCTCCGAGATGTTCCAAGAAACGTGATCAGCATTAACTCAAAGTAAACTATATTCGTCTCACAAGTTCTAAAACGTAACATTATTTATATATAAAAAATGTTTCTTGACTTTATGGATTGCCACTGCAAACATGCAATAACTAATTTATCAGTATATATTAGCATTATATACAATCTTCGTGTCAAACTCACTTCCTCTGGTTAGTTCGATATGCAGCGCGATTTAAATATATACTCACAATTTTCCGGTATCAACTGTATACATTAAACATGTAATAATATGTAAGCATAAATACATAGTCACAGAATCAATCTACAATGGAAATTATGGAACTGTTATGTAACAATAGAAATTATTTGACGTTATGTAACAATGGTAATTATGTAACGTTAAGGGTGATATTTATCGAACCTGTCTTAAAATTTGTTAAGAAAAAAAGCTAAACCTCCCACACAGTACAGTAATCTCTTTCAGGAAACGTAAGACCACCAACACAGTTCAATCACCCTTTTTCAGGAAACGTAAGACCTCAAACACTGTTCGATCACCCTTTTTCAGGAAACGTAAAACCTCGGACACAGTTCAATCACCCTTTTTCAGGAAACGTAAAACCTCGGACACAGTTCAATCACCCTTTTTCAGGAAACGTAAGACCTCAAACACTGTTCGATCACCCTTTTTCAGGAAACGTAAGACCTCCAATACAGTTCAATCGCCCATTTTCAGGAAACAAAACCTCGGACATATAGTTCAATCACCCTTTTTCAGGAAACGTAAGACCCCCAACACAGTTCAATCACCGTTTTACAGGAAACGTAAGACCTCCAACACAGTTCAATCACCCTTTTTCTGAAAACGCTAGATATGACAGTATAATCTCGTTTTTGGAGGATACGCTAGACTTTTAACAAAATACAATCACCTTTTCCCAATGAACGCTAGATCGCGGACAGTATAACCAAACTTTTTATGAAAAAGCTAAACCTCCCAACACACTACAATCCCCCTTTTCAGAAAACGTTAGATCCCAAAGTGGTCTTGTTGTGTGATAGGAATGGGTTATTTTTATTTTTTAAATTTTTTTACTAGATCGTTAGGAACTATAGACTTATAGTAACAAGTTATATTTTATTATTTTTCCAGCACTCACGGATTGGGGGTACGGGGACGGAGGAGTCCCCAGTCGAGAAATAAATAAAAAAAAACAAAAATCTAAAATAACTCATTCTTATAACAACAATCCTCTCAAAACAATCCTCTAGAACTCTAACACAACACAACACAATCAATCATCTTTTCTTTTTAGAGAAACAAGTACCCTCTTTCCCTCAAAGCATTCATATCGCCATTTACAGGAACCACTTTAACTATTAACAACATTTAACATGCTCGGTTCATTGCTACTCGTTTATTCAGT
Organism: Trachelipus rathkii; assembly: GCA_015478945.1. Classification (NCBI taxonomy): domain Eukaryota; kingdom Metazoa; phylum Arthropoda; class Malacostraca; order Isopoda; family Trachelipodidae; genus Trachelipus; species Trachelipus rathkii. Next base: position 16,828 of record JABUQX010042857.1, read on the forward strand.
TATAATAAATCCCGAACTTAATTGATTATATCGGTTCACACTCCCTCTCGCCAATCTAATCAAACACTACAAAAAAAATTTGTCCGAACTAAGCCCTGGGACACAAATGACCACCCCAAAATAAATTTCAACCCACAATATTTACTACCACATTAGGCAGAATAAAGCAGCTTCACCAAACTTTTTTATAAAGAAAATAAATAAATGTAAAAATAAGTCAGTGTTCATGACAGAATACGAACATACTCCTCCTATGAAGATATTTTATTAATATATCTGTGAAGATGTTGTGGATGACGAATTTCCACAACACTTCATTCCATTCGTATTGGCAACCAACCCCACAAACTTCGAAATAACAACAACTCGCAAATTCTTACATTGTTGGAATCACCCACGGAATCACCTTAACAACTGATTTTCCTTTAAACTCATGCAACTTCATCACATTCCTTCACCCTTCATAAAAACACATCTAAAATTATTTAAGCTTTCAATTTCACACTATAACTTAAAGGGTATTCCCAGCAAATAATATACTACTGTCTACTCCCTACGGGAAGAAATTGAAATATTTTCCACCACCGCGAGTAAGTTGTTACACGCACATTTGGAGCGAGCGCTTCAGCGAGCGGTCTGATATGCATGTACGCCAACCTTTGTGCATCTACCC
>JABUQX010042857.1:25000-32500 GCA_015478945.1 Trachelipus rathkii
AATATTTTTTTTATAGTAAACATTTGTTTAAAAATTTATATATATATTCACCGTTTCCCTATATATATATATATATATATATATATATATATATATATATTATATTATAATATATTATATATATATTATAATATATATATATATATATATACTATATATAAATAGGACCTTTTTTAACTTCATACACGACATTTATTATTTTTCTGACAAATGAATGCATTCGAACAAAAAATTCAGCTTTAACGTTAACTAAATTAAAAAATAAGAAATATTCTTACGAAATAAATATCTATATATATATATATATATATATATATATATATATATATATATATATATATATATATATAGCTATATATATATATATATATATATATATTATATATATATATATATATATATATATATTATATATATATATAAAAACTACATAGCTAGCAGGCAATAAATGAAATACATTTATGGAATCCTGGTAAAATGTTAGTAATAGGAAAATTAAAAAAAATAAAAAAATAAAAAAAATAAAATTATTGTTAATAATATAGTAATAATTAGAACGCCTATTTAGAGACCTTTTAATTGGTTACTCGTTAAAATAAATAGACTTTCTATTAAATTTTGCTTTTTTTTTTAAACTAAAGAATACCCCAAGGGTATACCGCACCGATGGCAGGAGTCGGGGTCTCTCGGCCTTCCGGGGAACTACGGGGTAGGACTAATTCCCCCCCTCCGGGGAGGGTCTCCGGAACCCCCGCTCTTTGGTATTTGGGTGTCGCGGGGGTTCCTCCGCCCCTCCCCTACTGGTATGGAAACTCCCCCTGTGTTTTCCCCGTCGGCTTCGAGCCCCTACAATGCGTGTTAATACCTTCTACCAAATAATTATTAATATATTATATATACTATGTCCAGCTCCCCCCCAAAAAATAGCCAATTTTTGTTTATTTTTTTATTTTTTTTTTTTTACATTTTCCTAACTAAAATTTTACAAGGATTCCAAAAATGTATTTCTTTTCCCTGTATCTATTGTAGTTTTCGAGATTAATTTTTTTTTTTTTTTTTTTTTTTTTTTTTTTTTTTTTTTTAACCGTTTCCTCTTCGGTACAATTTTGCCATGATTCCCAACAATGTATTCCCTTTTCCTCTGTAGCTATTTAGTTTTTGAGATATGGATTGTGGCTCTTCATATAATATATTAATAATATATTATATATATATATATTATAATATATATATAATATATATATATATATATAACTATATATATATATATATATAATATATAATATATATATATACTATCAGTGTATATATATATATATTTTAAGCTTCACACTAAAAAATTTAAAAAATAACTTGTCCGAATGCATAAATTCTTTCATAAAAATAAAATGTCGTGACGAAATTTAAAATTTTCTATATATATTATATATATATATACTAATTATGGCTATATAAATATAGATATATATTACTATATATATATATATATATTATATATTATATATAATATATATATATATATAATATATATATTATATATATATATATATATAATAATAAAATATACATAATATAATATAATATATTTTTTGTAACTCACAAGAATGTAACCCTTTATAAAACACGATTCCAACTCTCTCTCTCTCTCTCTCTCTCTCTCTCTCTCTCTCTCCTCTCTCTCTCTCTCTCTCTCTCTCTCTCTCCTTCCTCTCTCTCCGGACGCCGCGCGAACACCACACAAATAAATAATACCTCTCAATATATTAACAAGCACAATTAATTCGAGGCTCGCACGAAACGATCTCCGTCCGCGCGGCCCATATCGCACAGAAGAGCGCGAGCGCTTTCTCCTCTCTCTCTCTCCTCTCTTCTTCTCTCTCTCTCTTCTTTCTCCCTCTCTCTCTCATCTCTCTCTCTCTCTCTCTCACACACACACACACACAACTCACACGACTAACAATATTAGTAGTAGTATAAGGCTCATTATCAAAAATTGTAAAATACAAAATAATACAAATAATGATAAAAAGAAGAAGAAGAAGAAGAAGAAGAAGAAGAAGAAGAAGAAAGAACAAAGAAGAAAGAAGAAGAAGAAGAAGAAGAAGAAGAAGAAGAAGAAGAAGAAGAAGAAGAAGAAGAAAGAAGACGAAAAAGAAAAAAAAAGAAGAAAAAGAAGAAGAAGAAGAAGAAGAAGAAGAAGAAGAAGAAGAAGAAAAGAAGAAGGTGTGTGTGTGTGTGCGTCCGTGCGTTCATGTATTTTCAGGTTTGGAAGGAAAGCTAATTTTAATTTTAAAACTTCATTCCAATAATGATTTTATGTTATTCTCTCCTAATTATCTGTAATTTATTCCAATTATATATATATATATATATATATAATATTATATATATGGGTTATAGATATATATATATATATATATATATATTAAAAAAACATAAAAGCTATTAATATAAACATCGATTTTATATATATAAATATATATATATAATATATATATGGTTTAGAAGAAAATAACATAATTACGGTATATAAAAGCATAATAAAAATAATAATTAAGATAATAATAATAATAATAATAATAAAATAATAATGAATAATAATAATAATAATAATATTGAACATAATAAAATATAATAATAAATAATAAATAAATAAAATAAGTTTCATGTATCCTAGATATAAATATATATATATATATATATATATATATATATATATATAATATATATATATATATATTATATATATATATATATATATATATATATATATATTATATATATATAAACTGGAGAGAAGATATGAATATATTTCCAATTGCAATATTTTAATAACTATTATAATATAATTTATTACAATAATCAATGATGAGAGAGAGAGAGAGAGAGAGAGAGAGAGAGAGAGAGAGAGAGAGAGAGAGAGAGAGAGAGAGAGAGAGAGAGAGAGAGAGAGAGAGAGAATTTATGGTTTGATCATTTTTTTCATTATGACTCGCAAAGTTGATCATCTTGTTGATTTTTAGGTTGCGAACTTAACCATTTTGTTTACTTTCTGTGGCGAAGTTGATCGTCTTGTTGGCTTTGGTTAGCGGAGTTGATTATCTTGTTTATTTTCTGTTGGGAAGTTAATCATCTTGTTGATTTTGGGTCGCAAAGTTGATCAGCCTGTTGATTTTGGGGCAAAGTTTATCATTTGTTTATTTTCTGCTGCAAAGTTGATGGTGTTGTTGATATTTGGTCACAAAGTTGATCATCTTGTTTATTCCCTGTTGCGAAGTTAATTGTCTTTTTTCATTTTGGCCAGCGAAGTTGATCGTCCTGTTGATTTTTGGTAGCGAAGTTTATCATGTTTAATTTCTGTTGTCAAATTGTTCTTCTTGTTGATTTTGGGTAGCGAAGAAGATCGTCATTGTTGATGTTCTGTCGAGAAGTTCCTCCTATTGATTTTAAGCCATGAAACAATCGTTTTTTTTATTATGGGTGATGAAGTTGATCGTCTTGTTGATTTAGGACTGAGAAGTTGATCATCTTGTTCATTTTGGGTCGCGATGATTATTTTTTATCCCGAAGTTTTATCACCTTGCTGGTTTTGGATCGCGAAGTTGATAATCTTGTTGATTTTGTGTCCAGATGTTGATAGTCTTTATTTTGGGTTGCGAAGCTGATCGTCTTGCTGATTTTAGGGTCGCTAAGTTTATCGCTTTGTGGATTTTGAGTTGAGGTCAGAAAAGATCATGCAGATTAGTTTCTCTCACAATCTGTACTGCAAATAATGTGCTAACGAATCGCTGAAACAAATTACAAAAATTGTCAAAACAAAAAATTCAACTCCGTAAAGACATATTTACTCGTAAGAAAGTGACTTCACCAAATGTAAGAAAGTGGCTTCACCAAATGTAAGAAAGTGGCTTTACCAAATGTAAGAAAGTGGCTTCACCAAATGTAAGAAAGTGACTTCAACAAATGTAAGAAAGTGGCTTCACCAAATGTAAGAAAGTGACTTTACCAAATGTAAGAAAGTGGCTTCACCAAATGTAAGAAAGTGGCTTCACCAAATGTAAGAAAGTGACTTCACCAAATGTAAGAAAGTGGCTTTACCAAATGTAAGAAAGTGGCTTTACCAAATGTAAGAAAATGACTTCACCAAATGTAAGAAAGTGGCTTCACCAAATGTAAGAAAATGATTTCACCAAATGTAAGAAAGTGGCTCCACCAATATGTAAGAAATATTCACCAAATGTAATGAAATGGCTCCACCAAATGTAAGAACCAAGTGGCTTTCCAAATGTAAGGAAAGTGGCTTTCCAAATGTAAGAAAATGGCTTCAGCCAAAATGTCTGAACAAGGTGGCTTTACAAATGCGGTAAAAAGTGGCTTCACAAATGTAAAAAAGTGCTTCACCAAATGTAAGAAAGGTGACCAATTAATAATATAAGAAAGTGGCTTTACCAAATGTAAGAAAGTGGCTTCACCAAATGTAAGAAAGTGGCTTTAATAAATGTAAGAAAGTGCTTTACCAAATGTAAGAAAGTGGCTTCACCAAATGTAAGAAAGTGGCTTTAATAAATGTAAGAAATGGCCTTTAACCATAATGAAGAAAGTCGGCTTCACCAAATGAAGAAAGTGACTTTAATAAATGTAAGAAAATGGCTTACCAATGTAAGAACTTCGCTTCATCTAATCGAAGAAGTGGCTTCATCCAAATGTAAGAAAGTTGGGCTTTACAAATGTAAGAAAGTTGCTTTAATAAATGTAAGAAATGGCTTTACCAAATGTAAGAAAGTGGCTTCACCAAATGTAAGAAAGTGGCTTCACCAAATGTAAGAAAGTGGCTTTACCAAATGTAAGAAAGTGGCTTTACCAAATGTAAGAAAGTGGTTTCCCAAATGCAAGAAAGTGGCATTACCAAATGTAAGAAAGTGGCTTCCCAAATGCAAGAAAGTGGCATTACCAAATGTAAGAAAGTGGCTTTACCAAATGTAAGAAAGTGGCTTCACCAAATTATTTTCTAATATGAATAGAAAATAATGTTCGTTTGAACATTTTTTTTTGCATCTTATTGAAATCCTCTTTCTCGATTAAGGCACCAGATACGCGAGCAATTAAAATTCGGCGTAATGGCCATTTGAATAGATCAATGCTTTGTACATTGATTCATCTTTATGAGCACTTTAAAAGTACTCATTGACTTACTCAACTGGCGTTTGAGTGGCGTCAGAAACGCCGCGTTTAAAGCGATCGTATAGAAGGGGTCTCAGTCATGAAAGCCCAAAACTTCGCAGCATAATCGAATATGATGCTGCACTGACTGCCATATTGTTCTATTGAAATCAAAACTACGGAACCGGAGCCGGGAGTCGCAAGATTTCGAGTGGAGCGGCAAAACAAAATTAGCGGCTCCGAAACCATGGTTTATACATCGATTTGTGATAGTGACGAAGTGTCTATAACAAATATTTGCCGAATTTGTACAACAAATTGTCGAAAACAAATTTGAAATTGGCAAATTAAACCCCTTTTGCACGAGCGCTTAAAACGCGGCGTTTCCGACGCCTATTTAACTGACATTTTCTTGGCATTAAAAACGCCGCGTTCAAAACGCTCGTGCAGAAGGGGGGCTTAATCTGACGATTTCAAATTTGTTTTCGATAATTTGTCGTACACGTTTCGGAGAAAATTTTAATAAACACTTCGACAGTTTATCACAAATCGATGTTTAAGCCAGGGTTTCGGAGCCGCTGATGTTGTTTTGCCGACTCAAACTCCGGCTACATTATTATTATTATTATTATTATTATTATTATTATTATTATTTTATTATTATTATTATTTTATTATTATATTACAATATTTAATTCTAAAGTTTCAAAATTGAGACACGTAGTAGAGAATTTATTATGTCCCAAATCAGGAACCTCCTTTCAACTTCAAGTATATACCAGGGTTGTGGAGTCGGAGTCGGAGTCGGAGTCGCGGACACACAGTCGTTGAGTCGGTAGTTTTGAGCAGGGTCCAGAATAGGAGCGATTCGCAGTCGGTAATTTTGAAGGGTCGGAGTCGGAGTCGGAGTCGGAGTCGTAATCTTTGAAGAAGAGACCGTCCGAGTCGGACCACACACGGTCGGAGACAGAAAAATTTTCACAGAGGTCGAGTTGAATGAACTTTCAAGATAGTAGTAGTTGAAAAAGTCAGAAATTTTGAGCTGACAAAGTTTGAATTGTGACTCCTGTGAGTGACTTCAATCGCTTCAAAACAAGTTCACTCACTTGCCAATTTCCACATCACAAAATGCAATTGCAAACTTCGAAGTTTTTTAACCGGCACCTTATGTTTCAATTTTTTGGATTATATTCTAATGAATTTAACCTTCAACTTTATACCATTGTATATTTAAGATGCTGAAGAAATAAAAAAACTCCAAGGTACGAAGAGAAATTTCTCTCATTGAAAATGGTATTCTACTAGCTGCTGTTTATATTAATTCCTATCTACAGGGTAAGCTTAAACGAAGATCAACAACAAAAAGCTAAATCTGCAATTTGCAACGTGACCATTTGTAATTAAAAGGTTGCAAGAAGTTTCACGAAGGAAAGAATCATCTGAACAATATTGTAAGTGAATGAAACAACTATCCCATTAAACTACCTTCTAAGTCATTTTCAGAAGCTCAGAAGAATGAGTCATGAAAAGCTTCTAGATATGAATGAGTTTAGTCGAAAGCTTCCGACTGGTTCAAGGAACAAAGGTTCAAGGTTTTTCCATCATCCTTGTCTACACAATATCCATAACTTTAAAAAATTCTCTGCTGCACTGAAGAAGTTGAAAAAAATTAATATAACTTAGCAGCTTTAATTAAGAAGAGGCCACGATAAGGTAATCCCAGACATTTGTACAAAAAACTGCAATCGCTGTTACTGATGCTCATCCAAGAAGTTATGCGTTGAACGCTTTTTCTGCTCTTAGCATTATAAAATGCAGACCTAGAGGAAAAAGAGGAGGCCTGGGCAGATGCTTATTCTATTTTAAGACTATTCATTCATTGATGAGTGACCTAGAAATGTATGTTTTCATGGAGCAGTTTTTATATATAATATATATATATAATTATATATATTATATATATTATATATATATATAATATATAATATATATATATATAATATATATAATAATATTATATATATATATAATATATATATATATATAACGCCCCCTCTCGCACTGAGCCTCTCATTATGGAATTTCTGGCGAAGAAAAACAATCAAGTACTTCCACATCCTCCAAACAGCCCAGGCGATTTCTACCTCTTCCCTAAGTTGAAAGTGAAGTTGTAGGGTCATCATTTTTGGTACGATGGAAAACATAAAAATTACTGTAACACGTGAACTAAAACATTTCTGGAAAGATGACCTTCCGGTAGCTGCTATGAACAATGGAAGAACATTGAAACACTGTTTAACCGCGCAGGGTCATACTTACTTTGGAAGGAAATAACGTAGA
>JABUQX010042857.1:37500-40000 GCA_015478945.1 Trachelipus rathkii
CCACCAAGGTATTCAGGATAAAATTTTTTCAATAAATTAATTTAGTGAATTTAGTCAACTGACCTAAATGCTACATTTACCGATTAATTTTAGAATAAGTTTAGCTCTAGCCTCTAATGACTGAATGAAAATCAAGTCAGTTACAGAATTACAGTACACAGTTTAACTTGAGGGCTGTGTCTAACTGCAAGATTGAGTTTTAAATACTGCTGTTACCTATTAGCTAGATATCAGTCCTATCATGCTTAGGATATGAAAGGTAACAGAAAAAACCGTATAAATTTTTTTTTTTTTTCAAAAATTCAAAAACTTTATTAAAAAACGTATATATATATATATATATATATATTTATATATATATATAAAATATATATTATAATACTATAGTATTATATATATATATATATATATATATATATATATATATAATATATAGAATATTGTAATACCCTGTAATGATTCCATGTATCTTCAATTTAATTATAATATGTACATTCATTAATTAATATATATAATATAATATTATCTACTTATAATATAATATAATATATATATATATATATATACTAATATATATATATATATATACTATATAAATATTTATATATATATGTATATATATAATTAATATTATTTAATATTATATGATAAGTATATATATATATATATATATATATATATATACTATATTAATTATATATATATATAATATATATAATATATATATATACTATATATATTATATATATATACTATAAATATATATATTAGTTCTTTATAAAACTAAAAATCTCTGAATTTCCTATGGTGTGCCTTACTCGTTTTTTTTCTTTCTATAAATTCACTATATACATATACTATATATAGTTTTTTTTTTAAATCTTCCCATTTTACACTAGTTTTTATCATAAAAAAAACCAGCCCTGGTTGGTAGGCTGGCAGTTCCTATGGGAGTATCCAGTGCAACCCTGCTCTGTTTATAGGTTATAAATTTAAATATATAATATATTACCTAATTACTTTACTTATGATATTCCAGTTATGTCATTCCTATCATTACTTTTCATTTACCTTTACAAGTTTCACCAATAAGGTAATGACATTCATTCAACAGTGGGAACTGGACAATGTTTGTTAACAAAATATGTTTAGTTTGTAAATTTCATACTTATTTATTAATTTATTTGTCAAATAATTCCGAAATTATATAATTATACAACAATATTCATTTACTGATCATTGTTTTTTGCTCAATTTTTATTTTTTTTTGGAAATAGCCCAATAAAACCAAAAAAAATCCAATAAAACCCCCAAAAAAACACTAGTTTTTTTTTTATTATTTTTTTTTGTCTTATCCAGGGCTTTTCCAACCCTGCCTGATGTCTTTCCTTAAATAAGGGGCCCAACTTGTGCTATTATAGTGTTTACTTATAACTTTCTTGCTCTTGTAAACGTCATTGCGATTTATTATACCTAGCATCTTATTAGCTTTATTCCTTGGTTCCAAACACTGCTTAGCTACTTTCAAATTACTGTTTATAATCACACCTAAATTTTTTCTTGTTCCCAAAGACTCAAGTCAATCTCCATTCGTATCGTAGTTAAATCTTTTGCTTGAGTAACGTAGGTGAAGAACCTTACACTTTTTACTATTAAAATTCATTTGCCACTTATCTGCCCACCCAAGAAGTTTATCAAGATCATTTTGATCTTTATACATCCATCACTATTCCTTACTTGAGGTGCCACTATGGTATCATCTGCAAACTTATTAACCTTATATTTAAGTCCCTGGTCTAAATCTTTTATATAAATAAGGAACAATAGTGGCTCATAGCACTGAACCCTGTGGGACACCACTCTTCACTATTCCATGATGACTTAATGGCCTATTTAGTTTTACACAATGTCTTCTATTCCACAACCACTCTTCAATCCAACCATGTACCACTCCAACTATACCACATTGCATTATCTTTCATAAGCCTTATGTGGGGAACCTAATGAAAAAGCTTTGCTGGTCTAAATATATAATATCAAGCTGGATCTCCTCGGCCAGTGCAGTCTGTAATGTGTTCCATAAATTCTAAAAGGTTTGTCTGATATGATCTACCCTTTCTAAAACCATGCTGGGAGACATACAATATCTTGTTATCTTCCAAATATATCTTTATATGACCTTTCAGTAACTTTTCCAAAACTTTTACAACCATAGATGTTAAGCTAACTGGCCTATAATTCCCAAATCTTTCTTACTGCCTTTCTTAACACTTCTTCTTTACATTTACTTCCTTTCTCATTCAAGAAAGTGTTTACTAAGGTAAAATTATGCAAGCAATTCTAGCGTCGTGTAAATAAGTTATTATGGTATAGTTTAACATTTTAAAATTTCAATTAAGCTTTTTAATTGGCAACTAAAAAACAAAAATACACGTCTAAATAAGTTAGCACTTAGCAATTCTTATACGGGGGGATATTTTTACTCCCCCCCAAAAAAATA
>JABUQX010042857.1:50000-52500 GCA_015478945.1 Trachelipus rathkii
CACGCACGCATATATATATATATAATATATATATATATATATATATATATATATATATATAATATATATATAAATATATATATATATATATATATATATAATATATAATAATGTATATATATAATATATATATATTACCTGCATATATATATATATATATATATATATATATATATATATATACATATATATATATATTATTATATATATGACCTGTTACGTTTTACGACTCCGTCTGGGTTTTTTTTTTTATGCTAGTATATGATACTAACAATGAATTTATGTGGTAACGGACATGATTCAAAAGTTCGAAATATTTTAAATAATTTTTTAAAAATCATATTTATAAATATTTTTTCAAAAATGAAATATCTTCGGATAATTACGTATATATTTACTTACATGTTTTATGTACACTTTTTTTTTTTTTTTAACGAAAACCATAGGGTTAGGTTAGGTTAGTTACGTAAATTAACCTAACCTAACCTAAGCCTGGTATTCGTTATTTAAAAAAAAAAATAGTGAACATAAATCATGTAAGTAAATATATATACGTAATTATCCGAAAATATTTCATTTTTGAAAAAATATTATATAAATATGATTTTAATAATTATATAAATATAAAATTTGGAGGACTATTATTTCATATTCAACACATTTGAAAACAATAATTTCTCACCTACAACTAATAAATACAATATTTCCTAACTATATATATATATATATATATATATTATATATATATATATATATATTATATTCTCATATATATATAATATATATTTTTTTTTTATATATTATATTTATATATATATATATATATATATATATATATATATATATATATATATATATATATATATATATATATATATATATATATATATATATATATATATAATATATATATTTTAAATATAATATATTAATAATATTTATAAAATTAATATACTGATAAAAGAATAATTATTTGATAATATATTATAATTTAATATAAATTTTAATAATTAATAAATTTATTTAATAATATTTATTTTATTTTTAATTTATAATAATATTATAAATAATATTAAAAATATAACAATCAAAATACTATTATATTTAATTTATAATTTAATTTATACTAATATAAATAAATATATAAATATTTATATTACATAATTAATATGTTTTATTTACGAATGAATTAATATTAATATTTTTAAAATTATAATATAAATATTTTAATATATGTTTAATATTATAAATATAATTTATAAATATAATTAAATATAATAATTAAAAATTATAAATAATATTAATTTTATTTTTATATAAATTTTAAAAATATATAAATAAATATATATTTAAATCTAAAATTTATAATTAAGAATATATAAATAATATAAAATAATTAAATAAAAATATAAAATAAATAATTATTTTTAAATAATTTTATATAATATAAATTAAAATAAATATTTATAATTTTTAATTATATTATATAAATTATCCTAAATTCTAATTATAATTATAAATATAATAAAATAAATTTTATGTTTGAATTCATTAAAAATAAATATAATAATTATGTATATATTTTAAAATTTTATTATTTAATATTAATTATTTTGATTTTACATAAAATATTATATTAAAATCTATAATCTTTTATACTTTAATAAATTACGTGTCTAATTGACTTCATAAAATAAATAATATATAATATATCCAACAATGGAGAATTATACAATAATAGAATATATTTTTCAATTCAAAAAAATTAATAATTATATATTGGAATGTAATTAATATATAATTTTATTATAATTTATATAATGTATAGTTAAAATATAGATATATTATTCTATTATATAAAGCTTATAATTATATAAATAACGATTTATAATAAAAAAAGAGTTAAAATAAAATTATACAAATATAAGAGACATTATTTTTAAATAAATATTATTAAATAAAATAATTAAAATAAATAAAAAATAAATATAATAAATTTCAAAATGTAATTTAGCAAATATTAATATAAATTATAAAAAAATTAATAATATATAATAATTTTAATATAATTATTTATATAAAAATAAATATAAGTGTGAGAAATATTTAAAACATCATATATATAATTTAAATATATTTAATATTTAAATTATTATATTAATATTAAATTACAATATTCAAATGAACATAAGATACTTACAAATATTTTTTAATTAATATAATTTAAAAAATTATAATTTAATTATAACATATTATAATTTTATTATTAAATTAATAATTAATAAATAAAATTAATATATATATAAATATATAATATATATATTATAATAAAAAATTTATAATTATTAAATATAATATTAATTAAATATTTTAATAATTATATTTTTTATAAATTTAAAATATAAATAATAAATAATTATTTTAAAAAAAAATATATTTTAAGAAAATGTTATTAATTAAATAAATTATATTAATAACATAAATTAAATAAAAAAAATAA
>JABUQX010042857.1:60000-65000 GCA_015478945.1 Trachelipus rathkii
ATATATATATATATATATATATATATATATATATATATATATATATATATATATATATATATATATATATATATATATATTTATATATATATATATATATATATATATATATATATATATATATATATATATATATATATATATATATATATATATATATATATATATATATATATATATATATATATATATATATATAAAATATATATATATATATATATATATATATATATATATATACCAGCTGTTATCGATACTGTATAGAGTATCACAATAGAATTTTTTGAGAAAATTAAATTATATTGTTAAACACAAAGTCAGTGAAAGGAAAGTTAAATAGCTTATGCATTGCTATTTAGGTAACCATTCTCTAATATTTAAAATCAAATGCTCTTAAATTATGATGAAGAAACAGGAGCTGATCAGCTAGTGTTGGAGAAAGACAATTCCTTTTACTTGTATAAATATTTACTGCTTGGCTAAACATTCTCTCGCTAAATACACTTGAAGGTGGAGCAGAGAGATATTTCCTAGCTAATTCAGGTAAGATGCAATCAGGATAAAGAGCTTTTCTTTCTTTCCACCATAACAGTGGATCAGCATCCGATTTTCGTTCCATAAGTGGTGCTGCAAAATATTTATCCACAGTAGTTTGAATAGTATTTTCTAATTCATGTTGTTTTCTCTCACTGCTGCTTCTACGTTTGCATTTTAACTTTTTTCTCCTTTGATCAGTTCCACTTGGTTTGATTATATCTGAATATTCTTCATTTTCTTCTGACGATTTTTCTTGTAGCATGTCATCAAAGCACTTTCAGAAAATTGAAAGTGTTTCCTTCTCAATATCTGCCGTTTCATTTCAGATTCTTCATGTGAATCTGTATGAGACTGATCATTTTGATCATCATTTTGTTCATCAGAATCTGAACTTAATGTAATATTCTCTTTAACTTTTATAAAAAGTTTTGCTTCTTCTTTGAGCATAAATTTTATTTTATTTTGATCAATAATATCAAAGGGAGCTAATTTGCATTGTGGATTTAGAACTGTTGCAAGTACATAAAGTTTCTTCTCTTTAATGGTACCAAAACGTTCAGTAACAGAATTTAAAAGTTCATCTTTCATAGTTTTTACACCGCTATCCTTCCAAGTTTTTGCTAAATATTTTTGCAATGCATTAACTGCAGGTATTACAAAAGATAAATCTACATCATCATCACTCGCTCTTTTAGTTAATTCTTCAAATGATTGTAGCAATCTAATTATATTCTCCATTAGCTTCCAGTGATTTGCATTTAAGATTTCTAGATTGTTTTTCGAATTTGAAGAATATATAGTAATTGCAATTTTTTGCTCTATGATCCTTTGCAGCATATAATATGATGAATTCCATCTTGTTTCCACATCTTGGATAAGCTTGTGTATTGGCAAATTTTGAGATTTTTGAATTTCAGTTAACTTAGTTGTAGCAATTGGTGATCTACTAAAATGACCTACAATTTTCCTACATAAAGTAATTAAATCTTTAATTGATTTTTGAGAAAATATAGCATCATGTATTACTTACTAGCTGTAAGGAATGAATAAAACATGTCTCATTTATAACACCTGTCGCTCTCATACCTTTTGTAATGTTTGGTGCATTATCTGTTAGGACAACATGAATATTTTCTTTTTTTTAAATCCCAGCTCTTAAGTATTTCCTCACTTTTTAGACATATATTTTCTGCTGAATGAGAAACACTAAAACTACTGATTTGTAATGTTCCACTCTTCCTTTGAAAATCTTTATCAATCCAATGCCCTGACATACTTATAAAGCTTTCATTGTTATATGAGCAAGTCCAAATATCTGATGTTAATGATAGTGCTTGAATTTCTTGCAGCTGAAGTGTTATTTTGTTCTTTACCCTTTTATATATTGTTGGGATAATCTCTTCTGAAAAGTACCACCTTGATGGAATATTATATTGTGGACATACGTGATTTATTAATCTCTTAAATTCAATGTCTTCTACAAAAAAATGGCAGATTGTCCACAGCAATCATTTCCCCAATTTTGAAATGAATTTCTGTGCTTTTTCTATCATTAATGTCCCAAATCTTTGTTTTCTCAGTTATTTCAAACAGTGTAGGCTGAAGAAATCTTTTTAATAGAGGTAGAAGTTGATGATATGGATGGACATGGATCATCATCTGCTGTGTCTGTGATATCATGTTTTCTTTTTTCGGCCACCTTTCCTCTTGAAGATTCAGATATTTCTTTTATCTTCAAATATGTGGTTTTATGTTTCTTTTCAAGATGATCCAGTAAAGGTTTTGTACTATAATATTTTGAACCTTTCTTTGGATTTCCTCTTGATAGTAATGTATTCCCAGTAGCGCACAAAAGACACTCAGCTTTACTATTATCGCTTACTTTAATCTTAAAGTAATTCCACACTAGAGAAGACATAATATCCAGAATGGAAATTAATTACAGATTTTCTTAATATTTTTAGATAAAATCTGTAAAATATATATATATATATATATATATATATATATATATATATATATATATATATATATATATATATATATATATATATATATATATATATATATATATATATATATATATATATATATATATATATATATATATATATATATATATATATAAAATAGAAATTAAGTATAAATGGATATTTCATTCTCCGGCCGGAGACTCCGGCCTCCGGCCGGAATTAAAATTTTCATTCTCCGGCCTCCGGCTCTCCGGCCTCCGGCCAAAATTACTCTCCAGTTGCATCACTAATATATATATATATATATATGAAACAACGATAGTTTAAATTACAACTTAAAAGGTTGTTTAGTAAATAATACCTTTTTTAAAAATGTTTTTCGTTATGACATTAATAAATTCATTAAAAAAAATTCCAGTTTTGAGTTGTCGTTTTACAACATAGGAATAGTTAACTAAATTTTAGATCGATTTATCAAACATCCATAAAACAACATATAACATTCAGATGATCGGAGATACATATTCAACTCAAACCACTGTTTTATTCTAATATATATATATATATATATATATATATATATATATATATATATATATATATATATATATATATATATATATATATATATACTTTTATATATATATATATATATATATGTATATATATGTATATGTAATATATATATATATGCTCAACAATATATATATCAATCTCCTCTCCCTCTCTCTCCCTCTCTCCTCTCTCTCTTTCCCTCTCCTCCTACCTCCTCTTTCTCCCCTAACCTCCCTCTCTCTCTCTACCCTTTCTCTTCTCCTCTCCTCCTCTCTCTCCCCTGCCTTTCTCTTCCTATTTCTCTCTCATATAGTTCGTTTGGTGGGTTGGCGGATTGCTCTGTAATTAGACTGCAATATATTGGCAGATAAACAAAACAAGAAGAAACTTCCAATTATAATAAAAAATCGGGACATCCATTCTCCAATTATTATTATTTTTTATTATTGTATGTGTGTATTATTATTATTGTGTGTGTATTATTATTATTTGTATGTATTATTGAATTAAAAAAATATGTAATAATTGTAATCATGAACAATACGCCCCTTCCTGTACAATTTCATATATATACTGACAATTAATAGTATTATAATTAATATATATATATATATATATATATATATATATATATATATATATATATATATATATATATATATATATATATATATATATATATATATATATATATATATATATATATATATATATATATATATATTAGTGATGCAGCAGATGTCATTTTTTTCTCATCCTTGGATACACTAGTTGGAGGACAGGCCAAATATTTCCTTGCAAGTTTACTTAAGCTTGGGTAAACATTTTGCTTAACTTTCTACCAACTGATAGGATCATTCGTTTTTCTTGTTGATAGTTTTCAATCATTTGAACTACATCTTTTGGTAATGCGTGTTTCTTCATCACTACTGGACTGTAAAAATCCAGTGAGTCTGTTATTGATTTACTTGCAGAAGGTGTTGGTTCTGTAGATTTCGTTTATTTCCTTCCTTTTTTAATGGGTGGCGAATTAATATATGGACTATTCTAATTGAAGTTTTTTAACTGCAACAAAAAGTGACGTTTTAACTTATTCTAATATTGTGTTACAAAAAAACGCCTATATAGCTCAGGGATCTTCATTAAGTTGCAATGGTATGAAGAAGGTCATTAATTTCCAAGAACTAAAGCGTATTTTGCTCTAGTTTTATTACATCTTTTATTCTTTTTAAACCGTCATCATTTTCATTTGGATCCAATTCTTCCCTTAGCGTTAAGATTATTATGGTATTACATCGGAGACAGAAGCTGTAGAGGTGCTGATTTTTTTGGCATCCCTAATCTCATGTGACTCTGTTGACTCAAATTATTATGAACTTCATGATGTGAGATCATGAGTCATCATTACACAGTTGAGTCGAGTCCCATGTCTCTCATTTAAATTTGCGTTGAGATTCATCTTAAGTATTTTTATTATAAAATTCTTTATCAAATCTCGACAATAAATATCCGCGCAACCACAGGACAGGCGCGGGATGCGGATGCGGATCTTTGATGTGTGCAGATACTCCGCGGATACTGATGTTACCTACATCATAATATATATATATATATATATATATATATATATATATATATAAAAATCATTATTTTTAAGGATTTGGACAGTGACCCCGTGAAAGCGTTTTGAGAGATCTCAGAGTTAGAAGGAATATTGATATACTCATTTCGGGAGCAAAAATACTCTGAAAAATGGTCGTTGGGACATTGGATCAATTCGTTGGGATAAAATAGAGAGTCAACGAAGAAGATTCAAAATGTTGATGGGACAAGTTGCAAAAATGGAATATGCCCTTACAACAATTCCTTGGGACATGCGTTGTTTCGGCCTTATTACCAGTTGCCCAAACGATTCGTTTGGAATTCCATAGGACC
>JABUQX010042857.1:70000-72500 GCA_015478945.1 Trachelipus rathkii
ACCCGCCACACCACACACATTGCGAGGTATTTCCAAAGACATTTTAATACCCTTCTGATTCAGCTTTATACATACCCTCTCCCCCCCCACTTCCTGCATCTCAGACGGGTAAGAAACAATAGAAGGGGTACAAATGGAAAAAGGGCATATATGTAAAAACAAAAAGAACAAACATATGCCACAGTTCCCTTTATGTTTTAACGAATAAATCAGAAGCCGTCGATGAAACAACAAATCATACACACACACACACACACACACACACACACGCGCGCACACGCGCACATTACGCATGCTTATATACTGCATGTGGGATCCTGGTGGAGAATGGTGTGTGTGTGTGTGGTGCACTCGACTTGTTTAATGTATGCTATATCAAATCCATATATAAAGATGTGTGTGTGTGTGTGTGTCCCTCTCTCTCTCCTCTCTCTCTCCTCTCATATATATATATATATAATACCATATATATACTCACTCACTCACTCTTTCTCTTTCATATATATATGCTCTCATATGTTTTTAATTAATCAAAGAATGTAATGAACAAAGAGAGACAGAACAGAAAATAATAATAGTAATAATAATAACAGGATAAGTCAGGATCCAGTCAGATCATTCAGGATCAGGATCTTTCATCAGATCATCTCTTCAGAGAGACAAGGATCATTCTTTGGGGAGACAGATGGAGTAGGGGGGGTTTAGGGGTTCGGGGTTGAAAGAAACAGGGGGGCTGTGGGGGGACCTTAATGGCTCGATAAATTAAAACTCATAATCTAAACAGTTTATCTTTAGGAAAATAATTTTTTTAATTTTCACTTTCTTGCCTAATATATATATAATAATAATATATGTAAATAATAATAATAATAATAATAATAATAATATATAAAAATAAATAATAATAATAATAATAATAATATATAATAAAATTGATTTTCAAACAGTTCAGTTATATATATATATATATATATATATATATATATATATATATATATATATATATATATATATATATATATATATATATATATATATATATATATATATATATATATATATATATATATACTCTCTCTCTCTCTCTCTCTCTCTATATATATATATATATATATATATATATATATATATATATATATATATATATCTATATATATATATATATATATATATATATATATATATATATATATATATATATATATATATATATATATATATATATATATGTATAAATATACATAGCTTATAATAATAATAATAATAATAATAATAATAATAATAATAATAATAATAATAAAAAATAATAAAAATAATAAATTTATAGGATTTCAGAAAATATAAAGAAAAAAATAAGAAGATGTCGGCTGAGCACCGAAATTTCTAGCACTGCATCCGATTGAGCTCACAACCACACCACCGAAAGTCGCATCTTTCGTACCAAACAGCACCTCAATTTTTCAATGAGCACCACTCACCGCACCGCACCGAAATGAACGTACCTTCCACTGAACCAAGTGAGTCGACCAACAATAGAAGTGAGCGAGATATATGATTCTCTTCATGGGAAGCCTCACGTATGGAGGGAGAGTGCTTGGAAGTGGGCAAAAAATATATGCGTGGCTGATCACGGAAAGCCTCACAAAAGGAGGGAACATCCTTCATCAAGGTCTTATTCGGCCAACCCTAGAAGTGAGCAAAAAATATGAGGCTGCTCACGGGAAGCCTCACAAATGGAGGAAACATCCTTCACAAGGTCTTATTCAGCCAACCCTACAAGTGAGCAAAATGAGGCTGCTCACGGTAAGCCTCCTGAAAATGAGGGAACATCCCTCACCAAGGTCTTATTCGGCCAACCTAAGTGACAAAATATGGGAGGCTGCTTACGCGAAGCCTCACAAATGGAGGAACATCCTTCACAAGGTCTTATTCAGCCAACCCTACAAGTGAGCAAAAAATATGAGGCAAGTCACAGGAAGCCTCACAAATGGAGAGATTTTCCTTCACAAAGTCTTATTCTGCCAACCCTAAAAGTAAGGAAAAATATACATATATGAGGCTGCTTACGCGAAGCCTCACAAATAAAAGAAGCATCCTTCACAAGGCCTTATTCGGCCAACCCTAAAAGTGAGAAAAAAATATATATGAGGCTGCTTTCGGGAACCCTTACAAATGTAGGGAAAACACTTCACAAGGTCTTATTGCTGAACAAGCAAAAATATTTGAAAGACAAATTAAGAGGAACCTTAAATATTTTTTTATTTATTAAAATTTTAAATCATTGTATTAAATTTTTATGTTAAAGTAAGTAAATGTAAATTCAAATAATAATAATAATAATAATAATAAAAATAATAATAATAATAATAATAATAATAATAAATAATAATAATAATAATAATAATAATAATGCTTCATGTACTACTGTGGTAACTACTAACAATAATAATGCTTATCTCCCTACTACCACCACAAAATAATAATAATAATAATAATAATA
>JABUQX010042857.1:77500-92794 GCA_015478945.1 Trachelipus rathkii
TAATAATAATAATAATAATAATAATAATAATAATAATAATAATAATAATAATAATAATAATAATAATAATAATAATAATAATAATAATAATAATAATAATAAATTATTATTATTATTATTATTATTATTATTATTATTATTATTATAAAATATAAATTTTTACATCACAAAGGGAAATGTGAATTTAGAGAGAGTACGTAATATATGTTTTAACTGAAATAATATTTAACCTTTTTATGGAATGACCTCTACTAATATAAAAAAAATTTTTCTCCTACGCAGTTGACTGCGCACTTTGGGTTTCTGATCCAAATCTTCAGGTTTCTGCTTAAACACTTCAGTAAGCTTTATTATATTCATTCACTAGTGAAATGATCTGAGACCTGTCCATTAAATTTTTTTGACTTGTCTATTAAGTTTTTTGACCTGTTTATTAAATTTTTTTATTTAACAAAGCCAATTTGACGTATTAACAACATGTATTCTAAATGATCCCCTTAACGTGTAACAAACCATGCATGAGTGAGAAGGAATTCAAATACACAGCTTCACAAATAAGTCTTGTATTATATTTTGACTAATAGTATGGTAACTAGAAATGTAATTTTAAATATATTAATGGTAAAGCAGAGAATCCTTTGGTACTCTTAAAATATTTAGGAAATAAGAATTGGAGATCAGAGAAAGGAAATCTAGGTTAGGTTAGGTTATGTTAGGTTAGGCTAGGTTAGGTTAGGCTAGGTTATGTTAGATTAAGTTAGGTTAGATGAAGTTAGGTTAGGTTACGTTACGTTTCATTAATTTAGGTTAGCTTCTTAAAACTATTGAGTGGTCAAGAATAGATTTAATTTTGACTTCGTCCCAAAGATTAATGCACAATCCTTGGTCATTGACAAAACTATATTATAGGGAATTAGACTGTATAAATGTTGGAGCTCCCATGAAGAAGAGTGAACTTCTTACAAACAGAAGCTTACAATGTCAATAACAACAAAATCAAATATATTAGTATCAACATATAGTGTACGTGAAAAATTGTTAAAATATGATTGAATGAGATTATTTTATTAAATATTATATCTATAATGTTCAATAGTCAATACCTTATATTGTATATTAGGTAGGTTGAAAATCTATGAAAACTTAGCTTCGTCTCAAATAGTTTTTGTTACCTCCTAACATAAATTACAACTTAAGATGTTTATTATGATTAGTTTAAAGCACGTATAAAGAGCAATACAGCGCCTATAATACTTCAACAAGAGTTTTAAGAGAAAATTAATCTCTTTTAAACTCTTTTAACTGTAATGCCAGAAGCTTGAATAGAACTGTCGTTTTTGTAATACTGAATTTATGACAAAACTATAAGCAATATTCAGTTCTTCTGCACATTTAAATCAAAATCAGCACCAAGGTTATTTTTTTGCGATTCTCTATCTTTATCAATGGCAATGAAAAAGAGGGGTTTATAAACTAATTGACATAAAATTAGTGTATTAATTACTGAATTGAATGTCGGGCATAATTCTCATTTGGATTACAGGACATGTGGAACTAACACTGTCTGATGTTGTAGATGCTGCAGCAAAGGATTCTTGTGTTATGTATACCTGCTACATTAATGTATTCCAACACTAAAGTTAATATATAGTAAATAGTTGCAACTTATCGGAAGATGCTTCGAAAATCAAGGTAAAGGTCTTTCTTATCTGTTTAGTCTTAGGTCCTGATTAGGGTTGGCCGGCGCTGTTTAGTCTTAGGTCCTGATTAGGGTTGGCCGACGCATCGGACGCGGTGCGGTGCGGTACACGATTCCAGTGACCCGTTGCGGTGCGGTACACGATTCCAGTGACCCGGTGCGGTGCGTACACGATTCCAGTGACCCGTTGCGGTGGCGGTAGCAACGGATTCCAGTGACGCCGGTGCGGTGGCGGTGCGGTACACGGATTCCAGTGACCCGTTTGCGGTGCGGTAGCCGATTCGCAGTGACCCGGTGCGGTGGCGGTACAGCGATTACCAGTGACCCGGTGGCGGGTGCGGTACACGATTCAGTGACCCGTTTTGCGGTGCGGTAGCACGATTTCAGTGACCGGTGCGGTGGCGGTGGCGTTACACGATTCAAAGTGACGCCGTTGCGGTGCGGTACACGATTCAGTGTAACCCGGTGCGGTGCGGTACACGATTCCAGTGACCCGTTGCGGTGCGGTACACGATTCCAGTGACCCGGTGCGGTGCGGTGCGGTACACGATTCCAGTGACCCGTTGCGGTGCGGTACACGATTCCAGTGACCCGGTGCGGTGCGGTACACGATTCCAGTGACCCGGTGCGGTGCGGTGCGGTACACGATTCCAGTGACCCGGTGCTGGCGGGCGGTACACGGATTCCCAGTGGACCCGGTGCGGTGTTCGGTGCGGTACACGATTCCGTGACCCTGTTTCGCGGTGCGGTACAGCGATTCCAGTGACCGGGCGTATGCGGTGGCGGTACACGATCTCCAGGTGACGCCGGTGCGGTTGGATCGGTACACGATTCAGTGACGTTGCGGTGCGGTAGCAGCGATTCAGTGACCCGGTGGGTGCGGTAATCGCGCTGAATTCAGTGACCGTTGCGGTGCGGTACAGCGATTCCAGTGAACCCGGTGCGGTGTCGTGTGCGGTACAACGAGTTCCATGACGCGTTGCGGTGGCGGTACCAGTTCAGTGACTCGGCGTGTTTGGCTCCACGATTGCGACAGATGGACCCGTCGTTGTCGGGTGCGGTAACCAGCGCGAGTTCCGGGTGACCCGCGGTGCGGGTGCGGTGCGGTAGCACGATTCCTAGTGACCCGTTGCGGTGCGGTACACGATTCCAGTGACCCGGTGCGGTGCGGTGCGGTACACGATTCCAGTGACCCGGTGCTGTGCGACGCTAAAATTATTGATGTGCGGTGCGGTGCGCAAAATTCCGGTGCTCGGCCAACCCTAGTCCTGATAAAAGGTTGGTCTAGTACTTATGAACATGGTAGACGAGAACAAATTGAATTGACTAGACCCTGACTTTATGGTACTTTATTAGCAGTGATTCACATTTTCGAGGAAACACCAATTAAATGCATGCCATAATAGATTATTGATTCATTGATTTATTGATTCATTGATTCATTGATTCATTGATTTATTGATTCATTGATTTATTGATTCATTGATTTATTGATCTATTGATTCATTGATTTATTGATTCATTGATTTATTGCTCTATTGATTTATTGATCTATTGATTCATTGATTCATTGATCTATTGATTCATTGATTCATTGATTTATTGATTCATTGATTTATTGATCTATTGATTCATTGATTTGATTCATTGATTTATTGATTCATTGATTTATTGATCTATTGATTCATTGATTCACTGATTTATTGATTCATTGATATATTGATTCACTGATTTGTTGATCTATTGATTCATTGATTTACTGATTCATTAATTTATTGATTTATTGATTCATCGATTTATTGATTGATTTATTGATTCATTGATTTATTGATTCATTGATTCACTGATTTATTGATCTATTGATTCATTGATTTACTGATTCATTAATTTATTGATTTATTAATTCATTGATTTATTGATTGATTGATTTATTGATTGATTGATTTATTCATCTATTGACTCATTGATTTATTGATTCATTGATTTATTGATTCGTTGATTATCCTACTATTTTTGGTAAATCAGAAAAATATTACTACAGGAAATTTGTTTTAATTAATTATTCTGTAACTGTAAATTTATAAAATATACTCGCTTGAGAATTTTCTGAATCATTACATTTTAATTTTCTTAAAACATTTGATTTATTTGAAATTCTTTCATAATATACACCTCTATGTGTACTAGAAAAGGATTGCTACACCAGTCAAATTATTCTTATCAGATGTTATTGCCCTCGTCCGTTCTGTGCACATCAAATTTATACAAGTATGCAAGTATATAATTTATATGAATATGATAGGTGTATATATATATATAGATGGAGTAGTAATATATATAGCTATATATAATTATATGTATATGCTAGATTATGACTATATATATATATATATATATATATATATATACTAGTATAGTAATAAATATATTTAATATATATATTATTATATATCAGTATATCTATAGGATCAGAACAAGAAGTAAACGTAAAAAGTAAAAAACCGGCTGAATCTGACTGAGTTTAGTTCGCACTAAAATTTTAACTGAGTTCCGTCGAGTCCGGGACTGCGGAACGTCGGTACATAAACGCAACTAATATATATATATACGTATATATATAGTATAATATAATATAGTATATATATATATAGTATATTATATAGTATATATATATGATTATAGGATATATATATATAGATTAAGTTATATATTATATTATAATGATTAATATAGTAGTATATAACTAGTTTAGTTTCAAGAAATTAGTATAGAGTATTATATAGGTTATTATAGGTATAGTATATATATATATGTTATAATGAACGTTAATTATATGAGTAGACATGATATATATGGTATATTATATAATGTATAGTATAAACAGGGGTTTATATAGGTAAGTAATATATATATATATACGTCTGGTGGAATCTTGTATGATCAAGAGTATTTAGTACAATACCTATATAGGTATATATATATATATATATATATATCATATATTATATATGTATATATAACAAGGCATTGAAATGCATAAACAGTGCATAAATGAATGTCTATTGATGTGGACTATGTACGTAAGAACGAACAAAAAAACAACATACACACACGCACAATGTCTGCATTTTTAAAGGGCCTTTTTTTTAGATTAAAAGAAGACCATATTAATAATATAAAAAATTAATAATTTCAAAAATAAAAAAAAATAAAATATGAAAAAAAACTTTTTCCCTTATTTTTAAACTAAACAAAAAATTTACGTAAATAATAATAATAATAATAAATAATAATAATAATAATAATAATAATAATAATAATAATAATAATAATAATAATAATAATAATAATAATGGTAAGCAGGAGTCTAAAGGGAAGATAAAATGTTATTATATATATAATATATATATATAATATTATATATATATATATATATATATATATATATATATATATATTTAATATATATATATAATATATATATAGGTATTATATATTATATATATATATATATATTTCGTATATTATGTATATATATAATATAGAATATATATTATATACTATATATATGATATATATTGTAGCGATTATAGTAGTTATATTATTGTAAAGACAATTTATTTTTACAGGTATAGCCATACCAATGTATACAAACCTAAGCCATTGCTATATTATATATATAGTATATATATATAGATATATATGATATTATATATATAAGGAAATATTAATATTATTATTATTAGGTAGTAGTATAGTATAGTAGTAAAATGAATATAAAATAAAAAGGTTTTATCAGTGAGGAAGGAAAAAAAGACGGTTTGCAAGGCACAGTCAACAGGCCTAGAAAGCCGGCAATAACTCATTAAGAAATTCATGTTTTACACAATTTTTTTTTTTTTTTTTTTTTTTTTTTTTTTAAAAAAAAAACACCGTCACTCACGGGCAGATTCGCCTAATCAAGGAGGAGGTGTACTCATTTAACGTCCGAGCAGGACGGAGCCAAGCCCAAGGAGAGAATAGCTCACATTCTCCCACCCGACCAGTTTCGAACCTGGGACCCCTAGCTTGGTTTGGCGAATGCGCTACCACTAAGCTATCGGGCGCTTTTTTGATCAAGAATATGAATTTGATCATGAATAAAAAGAAAAACATTATGCCTTAATAATGTGTGTATATGAGAGTAAAATATACGTATAAAAAGGTTTAGTCCAACAGGCTAAGCAAGCCGGCAATAAGTAAAGTCTCAATAAATTGAATCCTTATCCTATGTTCTCGAACAATAAGTGAAAAATTAAGCCTTAGTGTGTGTACATAAAGAGTAAAACAAATGGCTGTTGGGTCTAGTCGACAGGCCTAGAAAGCCGACAAAAACTTTTAAAGGCTCAAGAAATTAATGACCTATACATATAGTGGGAGGTTTGGCCGATCTACCGGGTGCGATTCTATGTGGAACACAATTTGGAACGTGGTACGCATTGAACAGAGGTACGGAGGTACGTAGTTTTTAAAGCTCCCGGTTTTCTAATCCCATAATTGCTAAGTACTCAAAGGCCAGCCCTCAGAGACTTAAATGACTTAACTTGAAGAGGGGGAAACATCAAGACGTAGTGTGTGAACATATCGGATAGACGTTTGCAAGGTCTAATCGACAAGCCTAGAAAGCCGGCAAAAAATTTTTAAGACTAAAAAAATTAATGACCAACACTTATAATTTGAACTAAAAGATAAAACATTAGGCCAAGTCTTAAGTCTTAGGGATTCGAAGAAGCTTGGTGAAATGGAGAGAGACGTCAACTTCTCCCAACAAACCATGGTTGTATCGTCGATGAGCATGGTGAAATATAGAGAGACGTCAACTTCTCCAAACAAACCATGGTTGTATCGTCGTTAGGATAAAAATACGCTTTCAAACGTATTCAAACTATGGTTGTATCGTCGTCAGGATAAAAATACGCTTTCAAACGTATTCAAACTATGGTTGTATCGTCGTCAGGATAAAAATACGGTTTCAAACGTATTCAAACTATGGTTGTATTATCGTCAGGATAAAAATACGGTTTCAAACGTATTTAAACTATGGTTGTATCGTCGTTAGGATAAAAATACGTTTTCAAACGTATTCAAACTATGGTTGTATCGTCGTTAGGATAAAAATACGCTTTCAAACGTATTCAAACTATGGTTGTATCGTCGTTAGAATAAAAATACGGTTTCAAACGTATTCAAACTATGGTTGTATCGTCGTTAGGATAAAAATACGCTTTCAAACGTATTCAAACTGTGGTTGTATCGTCGTCAGGATAAAAATATGTTTTCAAACGTTTTCAAACATAGTTATGGCTCCAAATCGCTTTAAAACGCGGTTCTGACGCCGCGAAAACGCAAGTGAAAATAGGTCAATATATTATAGATGGAACAATATATTCAATGATCTATTCCAATGGCGTTAGCGAAGCGTCAGAAGCACCGCGTTTTAAGCGCTCGAATATCTTGTGCCTTACACTAATGTCAGGCGACGCACAGGTGAGGTGCGGTACAGCACGAAAAGATGGAAAATATTTGAGCGCAATATGGTGAGGTGCGGTACAGTACGAAAAGATGGAAAATAGGAGGGGTGTGCGGGGCGGGGCGGGGCGGGGCGGCCCAGCAAATATGGTGAATGACCAACCTCAATTTAGACTTAACAAAATAAGGATTCGAGTTTAATATAAAAATAAATTCAAACTAAAATATTTGTAATTTTTTTGGCAATCATCATCAATGTCATGAGCGTTAAAAACGCGTCGGTTTTGACGCCGCGCAAACGCCAGTTGAATTGATCAATGATTAGTACATTGTTCCATTTATACGAGTGCTTTAAATGCACTCATTGACATATTCAACTAGAATTTTCTAAGGCGTCAGAAATGCCGCGTTTTAAGCGCTTCTATAGAAAGGGCCTTAGGCATATAAATTTAAGCGTTAATTGCATTTTGCAATAGTGTATGTGTGTGTGTGTGAGTGTAGGTAAAGGTGTGTGCGCGCGCGTGTGTGTAGGTGTGTGTGTGTTCTATGCGCTTAGATTAGAAGTAATGGTAAGCCTTTTTTTTTTTACAGGGCTGCGCAGCCGAAAGCGGAGTCGCAGCCGCAAAGTTTTGGGTGGAGCCGAAGCAGAGTTTATTTAATTGAGCAGTAAGCGAAATTTTTTTTTTGATGGAATATTCTCTTACTACAAAATGATGGGGACGGAGCCGAGAAATTATAATAATTGTGGGGCCGGAGTGAGCCGGAGCCCGCAAAAAATTTGACGGCCCCACGTTTTGTTTTTATGTGTTAAAAACACATTGGCGTTGATCCATAAAATAGAGGCGTTAAAACTCGCTAAGAGTTTGATCTTTTGCACGGTGCCTACTTTTCATTTTGCAATGAACTCCGCCCACTTTTGTTCACACGAAACTCCGCCCAAATGTTGCTGGATTATTAGAAATTGCAAAAAGAATTTGGAATATTTTTAAATTTAAGGAGCAAAAAAACTTTTCGGTATATATATTTTGGTCCTTATTGATTATATGGATCCGTTATATGTTTTTTTTTCATATAGTTATTATATGATACTGACAATAAACTTCTGTGTTGATAAACAATATCAAAAAATTTAAATAAAAAAAAAAACGGTAATTATTTAATAAAATCGTACTTTTTTTTAGGCATCTTACGTTTGTCAGCTACCGGGAGAACGAGAAGACTCCTTGATATTCTCTGAAATACAAAAACCTTATTTAGAAAAACCCTAAAACAAGAGAAAAAAAGTTACGGCAAAGTAGATCACATTAGGTTGAATCACTTCATCGTCGATCCATGTAGGTTAGGTATAGGTTTACTGCATCTTCGATCCATATAGGTTAGGTTTAGGCTTAGGACATCCTAGTTCAGGTTATGATAAGTCTTGTTAAGTATTCACAGAATCAATATATGAAAAAAAATCCATAAGAACCGAATTTTACCCCGAAACATTATTTTTTCCCCTAATTTAAATTCTTTCACGTTTTAGCAATAAAAAACCTTTTCTTTCTCATGCAAAATGTACGTTTTTGCTTAACTTTATTATTTAATTTTTAATATTTTAAAATTTCGTATTTTCTTATCATCATTTTAATTTATTGTTAGTATTATATACTAACAATAGTATGAATTTTTTTTATTTTTTACATAAACAATATAAATTATTTTTTTTACATAAAACACAAAATTAACGGGTCCATATAACTCACAAGGTCCTATTTTTTTATTTTTATTTTAGATCAAATTTATTTTAATTTTTATTTTAGTTTATTTATAAATAAATAAATAAAAAAAAAGATCTTTTGCTATGTCTCAAATTTCGTGTGTTTCATAAATCAAAAGCCGCTATTGTTAAAGCAAGGCAGAGGTACCGATAACTTTTCCTGCACCATGCAGCACCGGCTCAAGAAAGCGAGCGAACGCGACACCGACAAAAAAAAAAAAAAAAAAAATTCGGCTCCAGTTCAGCGAACATGCAGAATTGTCATAAAAAGTGCATGATTAGGCGATTTCTCTCGCGACTTTTATTCGATGAAACAAAAAGTGCGATATTTTTTTTTGCGCGTTCCTTTTATAGACACTTGTGTCTCGCATGGGAAGACGAACGAAGAGACAAGAAACGACGATGAAAATTAAATTCACTCCTTCCTCCATTGAAAATTAAATTCACTCCTTCCTTCATTACAACACCAGAAATCATACAATTATGTGTGTGTATGTATGTGTGTGTGTGTGTGTGTGTGTGTGGTGGTGTTGGTGTGAGGTATGATGTGGTGGTGGTGTGTGTCTCTTCCTCTCTCGTAGATATATGATAATTATAAGGATATTATATGATAATATATAAATATATGAAGTAAAAGTATACTTTAGAATAGTAAGTTATATATATATATATATTATATTATGTTAATATATTATATATTAGACGTAATATAATATATATAGTAGATATGATATCATATATATAGGGAGAATAATATATATAGATTATTAATATAAGAGAGAGGAGAGAGGAGAGAGAGAGGAGGAGAATTTCTTACATAAAGGCTTTGAAAAGAATGTGAAAAATAAATTACAAATTACGGCACACTGACGCTCTTTTTAATACCACTTTCCGAAGGTGCCAATGTCAAGGTGCACTATAGTAATATATATATATATATATAGCTGATAGTAAAGATATATATATATTATATATATTATAGTACTATATATATACTAGATATATATAGGGTATATAGAATATATATATATAGTTAGTATATATATATAAAATAAAATGTAAATCGGAATTTTAAATATATGACTCATATGTGATATATATATATATATATACAGTACTATAATATAATTAGATATATATATATATATATATATATACTATATGATATATATACTATAGTAGTATATATATAGCCTTATATAATAGTATAGTATATATACTATATATATAGTGTAGGCAGAGAGCTGTGTGTGCGCGCGTTCGTGTGTGTGTGTACAAATAAGGAAATCAACATTTCGGCATGTTATTGATGTACCCCACTTTCCTTCTTCCAATTAGGGTATACGCAGGGGTATTAGGGGTACGTGCGTGGCAGGGGAGGGGTTAGGGGGGGAGAATGTCAAATTCATATACCCACAGAATTAAATTTATCAAACCGGGTAATCGCTGTTCTATACCCTAATTCAAGTCCTCTTACCCACGGCCATTGCCCTTTTCTACAATGGCTATTATATATCCGTTCAATACCCTCGAATGAAGGGTATGGAGACATTTACCGGAGGCGTGTAAATCGGGTATTTATATACTTTTTAAGTGGGGTCGGGTATTATACCCTCAAAAACACTTCCATAATAAAAGCATTCAGAAACGTTCTATTCATTCGGGTCGGACATGGAACGTAGTCCTGAAGTATATTAGGAGGGTATGTGGGGTGAGGGTATACGTCCTGGATTGTAGGTATGGTTTAACAAGGCGGATTTCAATCATTGTTTCTATAAAGTGGAGCAGAGGATTGGGTATTAGAGAGGAGAGAGGCGAGAGAATGAATGTAGGAGCATAGACATGAACGGCGCAAAACTCTGTAAGACCCAATGATGAGTAGACGTACGTATATGTAGAATATGTATCCAGAGAATGAGACAAGAGAGTACACTCTTTTGTAGGAGAGATGATTTGAGAGTATAGAGTATTCACTATTAATTATATTATTTGAGTAGTGGATAATTTAGTAGTCTTTTAGCATTAGGGTTACGTTGAGATAGAATAAATAAGTATAATTATTACATAAATTATATAATATTATTATTGAGTAGTCATGATATATATATACTATATAGGCATTATATAGATATAATATATATATAATAAATTTAAATATTTACTATATATATTAATATTATATATATATATATATATAATATATAATTAATATATATAAATATATACTAATTAATTAATTAATTAGTTATTATAAAAGAATTAAAAAATTTAACAGTTGAAGCAATTTCATAATTATCAAAAAGCTTTTTTATCTACATAAAAAAGTTTTCAATCTTAGCATCTCTTATTATCAAGCAAATTGTATGGATTAAATTACCCTCCGTTTATTTAATTGTGTAAACTATGTTATAATTGTAAACACTCATGTAAGCTCAAGTTTTCTTATGGGCATTTCTTCTCCTGTATTAATTTGGAAAAGTATAGTCTTTGAGAGGTCTTTACAGTAGTATATATATATATATTATAACTTAATATTATAATTAATATATAATCTAAAGTATATATATATACTATTATATATATATGTATATATATTAGAGAATAGAAAAAATTTAGAAATTTACATACTATGATACGATTTATTTAAATGTATTTATATAATTTAATTTATTGGGTTTTAAAAGTGGTCATTGTTTATATATTGGCAATAATAAAATATACATATTATGAGGTTTAGTGATATATTATATTGATGAGATCGTAGAGGTAATAAAATCGAATTACCAGAATTTGGACTGTAGTCAGTGATGCAGAGAAGTTCGATTTAGCTGTCACATTAGTGGAGTCTGCAACATAGTACGTAATGTAAGACTGTTTACAGTCTTTATTCTTTATTCTCCTATAGGAGAATAAAGCTGAAGTCATAAATAAACTTATAGCAAACTTACCTTTTTGGTTACAGTATTTTAAAAGATCCGAGTTGTTTTTTGAAGGGAAAGTTTAATGTTACGTGTATTTATGCCACAATTGCTCAGCTCTATTCTCAGAAGCTCATCACAATGCCTTTAAAATATTCTCCTCTAGTCGAACAAATTCCATCGTAACATTCCGACACCAACCATGTGTTGAGTCCAGTTCGTGGCGCTTTAACATCCGCCCCTCTAGATGTTCTTTCTCTTCTCTCCGTCTCTGTTTTCTTTCTGCGCTGTCGTTAACATTCATTAATTTCCTATTTTCTGTCTTTCTACTTAAATCAGTTTTCACGTCCGCTTCCTACCATTGACAATCATTAAAATAGTTACCCCTTTAGTATGCATTCACTTCGACTATATAAAGTTTCTAATAAATGTGAACAGCAATGAACATACCTAACCTAACCTAACCTAACCTAACCTAACGTAACCTAACCTATAACTCCACTAGATATTTTCAACAGCTTAAATACACCTCTTAAACTTTTCTTCATTGCTTCCTTTTTTCTTGCACACTATTATAATATCGTTGTTCAATTAGAAAGTCACTATTTATTCGCTTTTCAATTATGTCATTTGCCTGCCTCTATGAGACTTCTCCTTCTTGCTTTTTTTAACAGCTTTATAGTACTGCCTGCACTAGATATTCTCCTTTAATGCTTTTAGCACTAAGAGATTCAAATTTAGTGCTTTTAGCGCTAAGAGATTCTAATTTAGTGCTTTTAGCGCTAAGAGATTCTAATTTAGTGCTTTTAGCGCTAAGATATTCTAATTTAGTGCTTTTAGCGCTAAGAGATTCTAGTTTAGTGCTTTTAGCGCTTAAGTTTATATCTCTAATTTAGTTGTCTTCTCTAGCGCTATAGAGCAGATTCTAATCTAGTGCCTTTTAGCGCTTAAGATATCTAATTTTAGTGCTTTTGCGCTTTAAGAGATTCTATGTTATGTTTGCTTTTAGCCGCTAGAGATTCAAATTTAGTGCTTTTTAACCACTAAGACGATTTCAAAATCTCTAGTGTTACTTTCAGCTCTTAAGAGAGTTTTAATTTAGTCGCCTTCAGTCGCTAAGAGTCTTTCTATTTATTGCTTTTAGCGCCATAGACGATTCTAGTTTTTTAGTGCTTTTAGCGCCCTTTAAGAGATTCTAATTTTAGTTGCCTCTTTTCAGCGTCTTACGGAGAGAGATTCTAATTTTTTAGTGCTTTTAGATGCTAAGAGATTCTTTAATTTAGTGCTTTTAGCGCTAAGAGATTCTAATTTAGTGCTTTTAACAGCAACTTAACCTAAGAAATCTAACGAAACCTACGAATTCTTAACTCTATTATTTTACGAGTACTATAAGAAACTAAGGGTTTTGATTAATTTTATAAAAAACTGAATATGCGACTCAATCAACCATAAAAAATTTATCACTTAAATATTTTCGGTTGATTTGAACACCCTGGACAACTCTGTCTACGTCGTTATGACTATATTATATATATATATATATATATTATATAGTATATATACTATTATATATATATATATATATATATATGATATATAATAATATATATCATATATATATAATATAACTATTATAATATAATATAAATTATATAATATATATATATATATATATATATTCCATTAATTTATCAAATCAATTAAATACGTCGTATATTATTATTATTATTATATTATTATTATTATCTCTTATAATTTATTATATTAATTATTTTACTACACATCTGCATTTCATGAGTTCTGGTAGGATAATATCTTGGATCTTTCTTCCTAATTTTATATATATATATATCATATATATATATATATATTATCATATATATTATATATATACTATATTATAATATATACTATAATATATATATATATATATTATTATATACTATGATATATATATATATACTATATATTATTATATATATATATATTACCTATAATATATTATATATATATTCCTATATATATATTAATTATGGTATAATTATTTCATTATTTATAATATTTGCTTCCGCGACCCTCCGGCTGGTACCTTTCCTCCCCCACAAACCCTTCAAGTTAACCTCAGGATCTTTATCCTAAACTCCTCTCCCCCTCACCCCCATATTCCCTCTCCCTATTTTCCCTCTGTGCCAATCCTTCACATGCTCCCTGTGGCTATTGGGATCCCTTCCTGTTTTCTACGATTACCCGAAAACCCGACCTTTCTCCTAATATACATAATATTATACTTATTATATATATATATATATGATATCACTATTACTATATATATATATACGTATTATATATATATATATTATATTGTATATATCATATATAATATACTATAGTATAGTATATATATATACTGATATATGTTTATACCTCTTACTTTGGTTATACTATATATATATATATATATATATATATATATTCATATATACTATATATCATATATATAATTATTATACTATATATAATTATATAATATATCATATATACTATAATTACTATATATTATTATTACTATATATATATATTACTATTATATATATATATTAGTATATATATATATTATTATATATATATTCTTAACTTTTGGTTAACCTATATATATATATATATACTATATATATATATATTATATACTTTATATAATATATATATATATATATATATATATATATATATATATATATATACTTATATATAATATATATATATATATATAGTTATATATTATTATTTATATATATATATATATTATGGAGCAGGTAAATTTTTTGCCGGATCCGATCATTATAAAATATACGCTTCCAGCCTCGGCTCCGGCTCCGGCTCCATACAACTTTATTTTATAATAAATTTTTTATTGCTCTGAGTCTAGCTCGACTTAAAAAAAGATCTATTACGACTCCGGCTAAATAAAAAGCCTTGTGGCTCCGCGGATTTGACTCCGCGCAGCCCTTATACATTAAACAGTTTAAAAAATTAATTTAATTTATTATTATTATTATTATTATTTATTATGTATTATTTATTTTTATTATTATTATTATATTATTATTGTGAGGTAATTATATAATTTTCCTTGTTAATAAAAATAAATTTTTTTTTGACTTCTTGGCACTCCAGGTGTGCCTCTTAAACAGGAGTCGGAAATTGACCCTTTTGACCTCGTAGGGTGCCAACACGTGGCACGGGATAAATATATGTTGCATTCCTCTCCTCTCTCTCTCTCTCTCTCTCTCTCTCTCTTATCTATTGTATATATCTATATATATATATTTTACTATATATATATTACTATATATTATATATATTACTCTACTATATATATATTATACTATATATATTATACTATTATTTAT
>JABUQX010042858.1:0-21132 GCA_015478945.1 Trachelipus rathkii
GTGATTTAGATTACATTAAATTAAGATGAATTTTTACCCAAAGACCGCTTAAATTATAGTTAAGTTAGTCCCCGAGTTGCATAAAGGGAGGAGAAGCAGTAAATAGCATGGGAACGATAATTTTGAAAGAGGTTCTAACTAGATATAGATTACGAATAACCGGCTGGATTCTGACGAAGAAACAATTCACCAGTATTCGTAGATTAGATATGAAAACCTATAATTCTTTGGCAAAGACTATGCCGAAGTCAGAAAGAGCAGATAACTATGTATCAACTTAATAATTATAAAGATATCCCGACATATACATCCAGGTCCTTATATGGACAACCGGCCAGGGTATAGTGCAGAGGAACAACGATTACAGGCAAGTGCAAGTTCCTATGCCTAAACGCACAGACTTGGTCAAATAAGCAAGAATGGGAGATATTCAACACCCGAGAGCCGATGGGATAAATTCAATCAGAAATATAGGGAAGAGAGTAGTTCTCTTAGTCCTAGGTTTTCCTGAAAGGAGGCAAAGAAGAAAACAAAGCGTATTGAGTATAAAGTTAACCAAATAACTGATGCAGCAAGTTATCGTCAAAGAGAATCAATGTATCTTCGAGTATAGAAGAAGTCACAAGCTGATTATGAAGGCATATATTCGCGGACGATCGGAGAAGTGAATAATAAGAGCAACAGTTCATAAAAGTTGCAAGTTGTTGAAAAGTTGTTAAGCACCTGAAAGGAGAAAAGGTGAAAAGAAATATTGAGAAGCCTCTATTCCCGAAGCTTAGTGAAGCGGGCGCTCCGATAGCGGAATGGTAGAGCTCATACCGAAGGAGCAATGTGCGAAAGAACAGCATGCCCAAAGTACTTCTATGGGCAAGCTTTTAGAGAAATACCAGCGTCGCGCATGCGAGCCAGCGAATAGGTAACCCATCAAGAGTACCACATGCAGGGTGTTCTAGATTGCAATAACAGCTACCATGCCATTACAAGTATGTAACGTTAAGCAAGGGAGCCTTAGTAATAATTTTTACACCGCCCGCAACAGTTTAGGCATTTTCTGCAAATTTTCATATTTTAAGCCGAATAATGATAATATCTGTAAACAAGAAGCATATTCCTTGACACCGTGAAGTTCCTTGAATATAATAAGGTTCTCGCACTACATGAAATAAAGGATAGTTTTAATTTAATTTCCAAGACATTAATACTCAGTTCTTGAGAGCATACCGGTGTAATACAAGTTCACGGGATATACACACTCACTTAGATAATAGCTATAATGATTTGCCCAATACCATTGGTCATAGTTGGGGCAACGGTGACTTTTTAAATGGAATATATATATTAGGTTGCTGACTTTTTTTAGCGAGGACAGATCATACGCGTATTTGATTTTTACGGAGGAAAATGTCTATTTATAAAAATTAGAAATATATCGGGTTTAAAGTAATGTGATATTAACCCTTAACAGCCAGTATGTTAGATAAAAGCGAAATTTATAACGACGCAAAAATCTTTTTAAACACTAAAAATATCACTCTTCAAATATTATCTGCGAAAATAAACGATCAAGGAAAAGGTATTGACGACGACCCGACAGCAAACGACAATGGAAAACCATACAACGGAACGGTCGACCCTAGTATGGGAAGGAAATCGACGACAGGTGTACCAAATAAATAGATCGATATCATCGATGCAAACCAGAGAATGGCAAAAAACAACCATTTGGCCTGGTAAAGGTTATAAAGATTTAAGAATTAAATATAATAATAAAAAAACTTGGAATGGAAAAAGATAATAGGCGCAATAACTTTGAAAGAAATAGGCGCCAATACTTATAATGAAATAGGCGACACCAAAATTTTGACAAAGAAGAAGCGCAGAATTGCGCAGAATTAATAAAGAGGGCTCCGGTATATAATATAATAGGTAACTAGAAACAGCACAGTATGATAATGAAAACTGGTATGAAAACACCAGTAATGAAAGATTTAAAGACCGCCTTGGACTCTCAGAGAAGATGTTTTTAGAGGTGACTTGTATGTTCATCTAAAGTATCAGCGCCCGGATTTACTCTGTAATCCGAGAGAGAGATGCGGAATACTCAGACACTTTTGAAAGAAAGATTTGAGGACGATTACAATAGCGAAATCGACTTCGTGGGTACGCACTTGAAGAAGAAATATCATACAACGCGCCGTGGCAACTATTAAAAATGAGGACTTCAGATAACTCAGATGATGAGAATGAGCATAATGGTCAATCGTCTGATATAGTTCAGATAGCGAGAATGAGCATAGCGCTCAATAATTAGATTGTGAGGGGGGGATGATTTTTAACGCCTCAATACCATCTTGATCAAACGAATATTTCGATCGATGTATGAAGAGAATGTATGAATTTATTCTGAATTAATTGGACCAGCAACAAACGTGATGATCTAGCTCTGACCGCTCCGCCACTAGCAATAATATATTCCAAATTACTAATATAAGGAATTTGCCAAGACCAACACGAAGGTTGGAATAGAAGTTTGAGAATCATGGTTGAAGATTCTGAAAGTAATTTTATGGTTATTCTCTCTAAGATGTTGCTCACGCACCGCACCGCACCATCCAATGCTCACAATACACACCAAAATTCTCATAGATATTCCAAATGGTGGATGGATACTAGGGATCGCGACCCAAGGTAACCTTAGTAAATACCTAAACGAATGAAAGAGAGAGGAATAGTAAAGGGCTAGAAGATGGAATGACTGACGCAGCAACACTGTTAAACAACCAATTCAACCACACCAAGTTGTGGAAATGCTTACCACAAGCATCTCACCCGTTAGAGGCGCAGTATACCTAAGATATAAGGTCTATTAAAACCTCAAATCACACAGCCAGTGTTGGAGGGACGTTAATGGTAAGTTAAACGGTCTGACAATACACACACCCACGAGATGAACTTAAAGTCGGAATCCAAATGGTTTGGATACAGATGTGAACTTGGAATTGATCAGCAACAGCATAACTTCAATCAAATAGTGCAAGAAATTTGGAATCGTCTCAATCAATCTAAGCATAGGAATGAAAAGTGTGCTTCGTGATCTCTACCTTGTGGGAATGTCGCGATAGGAGGAGGAGAGATATTGGGTCCCAGAGTCCGTCATTGATCGTCAGTCATTGCACTCAATTAATGGGAAGAGCTTAAGACCTCAACAGGAGGACTGTAGCCCAAACTTCAAGTCCAAACTAAATGATGCAACTTTATGTCAACGGTGATCAGGAGGAATTTTAGAAAATGTTATAAAAATAACGATGGTAATACTTAGAAAATATACACCTGAATTAACGGAGGAACCTTATTTGTATGAGATTACAGATTTATACCATGTTGTAGTATAAATCGTTTAATCACTTATAAACAAAGTCAAACCAAAAATAAATAATGATGAAAGTAAAATTGAAGATGAAAAAGCGCAAAAATTACCTGACAACAGCATGGTAATTACAGTTCCAACTGATGCCTTTAGAACGTAGGCAGCCCATCTTTTATACGAGTCTTTATCAATGTGAGAAGAAAAAGCCCTAGACTATAGAGCTGATTAATTTAGGGAGCCGCCCTGTTGAAATAATAAGGGTGGCCATAAACAACAGCGTATCCGTTTGAGAAGAAAACTACAGAAATAGAAAGACGTCAATCGCAACGCATACGATGAATGAAACACAGTTACAACCGACTATGCAAGGTCCAGAAAGATTATAAGAAGAGGAAGTTAACCACGATAAAAGAAGGGTTTCAGAAAGGGAATATATACGACCTATTAAAGAGATACTGACGAAGAGAAAGACAAGTATCGAGTGTTACAGACGACCTGGGAACTTGAAAACATTATTGATTTTCTCTCTCATGAAAAACAGAGACGTTGTGGGACTGGCACGTGACCCAACTAGGGGTTCCAATTATCAATTTAAATAAATGAACTAGATGAAATTGCCAAAGGTCCTATAACACTCACAGTATCAGGCAACCAGATCTTGTGTGTAAACGATATAACACTTGGACAGAGGAGCAGTGAGGAAGAACTGATTAAACCATCAGGTCTCCACAGTATCCCTCTGTAGTCATTCCTAAGAAGTCTGGAGTCGCCCAGGATTTGTGTCGACACCGAAGTTGCAATAAATGAAGACTATGGGGATGACATCCCCAGTAATACCTTCAACTACGGACACGGTGAAATCACTTAGCGAGCTAAAGGCATTTTTTTACATCAACACACGATGATGACGAGTTCTATCAGATTGGAGGAGCAAGAGAGTCAGACCCTTACTAGCGGTTTAGACAGAGAGCCTGGGCATCGAGTCCTGCAATGGGCTGAAACAAGTCCGCCGCTTATCTTCCAGAGGGTGATGGTTGTGTCTAGTGGATTATAGCATAGTTGTTTTCTATTTGACGATTATAATAACTACCTGGAAGAACTTGAAAACAAGCCTATCAGAGTTTCATGCATGAGGAAATAACTTTAAAATTAAATTAGAAATGTCAATTTTTCAACGAGAGAAATAGTCTTGTTAGATAGCTTAAATTTCTGGTCAAGGGGTTACAGTAGACCCTGAGAAACTAAAAACACTGTCGAAAATTAGGACACCTGTCAATGTACCAGAAGTACGATCCATACTTGGGTTTTTCGGCTTTTTTAGAACTCTTATGCCTGATTTTTCAAGTACCGCCGAACCACTGACCAAACTACTCAAGAAAAAACAAGAATTTGTTTGGGGTGAAAAACAGGAAAGATCGCTGAGTAAACTGAAAGATTTACTGTTAGCAAGATCTATTGTACAATATCCCGACTTTAACACGACTTTAACAAAGAATTTATAGTAGTTACCGACGCATCCCTTCACGGATTAGGAGCTGTACTACTCCAAGAAAATGATAAAGGTGAAGAACTACCTTTAGCTTTTGCGAGTAGAACTTTGTCAAAAGCAGAAAAGAATTATGCTCCTACCGAACTAGAATGTTTGGGAATTATTTTTGCGTTGAGGAAGTTCAAGAATCTAATATACGGATATAAAATAAGAGTAAAGACTGACCACTCAGCAGCAGTCTCAATATTCACTAGTAAAGAATATCCAACAGAAGATTGGACTAAGAATGGTCTCTACACACTTCCAGATTTTAACCCTAGTTTTGAACATATAAAGGGTACGAAGAACTCAGTTGCAGATTTCTTATCCAATATACCCGCTCGGAGAAGGAATATAGAATGAAATAAGAGCAGAAGAAACGGACAAGAAAACTCAAATTGAATAGAAACAACAAGCTAAAGTAAGTAAGAATTATCTCCCATTATCAGAATAAAAGGGAACACAAAATCTAGAGGTAGATAAAAGGTAAGATTGATAATGAATTAGAAAAATAAAGGACTGAAAAAAGATAAAGAAAAATTTTAAACGTTAGACTAACTGCAACCATTTCGACAGGCAAGCAAAAGAAAGCAACGAAATCGAAAATAGATATGAGATCTCGCTGAAAGGTTAAAAGGATTAAGGTTTGAATTCTTTCAAAAATATGATTTATTAAAGGCCTACATCCGAAAAACTACAAATATGGTACCCAATCTTTAATGAGTATAGTATTGACCATGACAATTTATACAGGGTCATTAGTTGGGGCAGAAAGACTCTAGAACAAGTTGAGGAGAAGATTAACTTCAGAACATAGAGAGAAAACAGGTTGAAGATTCTGTAAAAGTCTGCCACATATGTCAAAGAAGGAGAAGGTCCTAACCAAGAAAGCATATAAAAACATATCTTGTAGCCTGAAAACCTTTGAGTAATCTCAATGGATTCATGGGGCACATTAACCACTCATCCAGAGGTAAGTACAATATTGTTCTTCAAGGATTCAACTTAGAGGTATGTAGTAATTAGCAGCATTAAAATCAAGGATAGTGACAAAATAGTAAATTATTTATCAGATAGATAGTAGTATGTCAACAGTTCCGACGTAATATACCTTCAGATAATGCTTTTGGTTGCTTGGGAAGCTTAAATGAAGGGGACATATGTAGAAAATTTTAAGAGTTAAAAGTGGAAATACTAGTAGTACCAGCCGAATAGCAATGTTTTGTTAGAAAACAACACGCCACCATAGCAACTTTCTTGGATGCTATTCAAAGAGAACCACGCGAGATTCTGGACATATTTACCTTTGGCAAGCAGCTACTAATAATACATATCACAGTAGCATTAGAAAAAAATCCATTTCCTATGTATGCTATACCAAGAGGATTGCCATCAGATTTGCCTTCAGAAGCCTTAATAAAACCTAAGGAGCCTAAACCTATAAAAAGATTAGATGAAAAGATTATAATGAAAGAATTAAAGAAAATCACAAGAAGACAGGCTAAAATAACACTAGAAAAAGGAGTAAAAAAAATATTTCAATAAAGTAGTAAAATGCAAAAGATAAATCCATCCAGATAGAGGATTTGGTGTCACTCAAAAGAATCAAACACCACACCTTTCTGCAACTGTTCCGCAAATGCGAGGTCCGTTTTCGCTTGAAGCTACGAGAAGATGAATTTGAAACCACGCAACACATATATCCTAAAGAATCCACAAAGGTACAATGCTACAGAAGTTAAAGTTGAACTTCAAAGTCGCTACGCCGAGGAAAAAGATGAGAGAAGTCACATAGAAACAAATAAAACCTCTAATAAACCACGCAGAAGACAATATATAAAAAGAAATAGCAGTATAGACAACCAAAAGAAAGAAACGAAGATGACGATAATGAAACCAGAGTAATATATCTAAGATCACCTTAATTTCAAAGAGACTTCAAAAGTTGAACTGACAACACCATATCTGTAGATGAAGATGAAGCATATGTAGCAAAAAGTAGAAAGAAAGAAGCTAGGACGACGGCTACACCAAAACCCAGTCAATTTGACAGACAGGAGAGATCTAATATGGTCGAACAGCATACTTTTACCTTAATAGAGAAAATAACTCGAAGAACAAGAGGTAAAGAGAAAGATCTATCATATAGACCTAAACATCAATACACAATGATACAAAGATCTCTTGTTCAAACAAGACAATCAACTTCTCGTACAGAAAGAATAGATCATACAGCAAGAGAATTGCCAGAACTTCCACCGAAATTACCTCCAAGAAGAGATAAACCACCAGAACTACCTCCGAAGAAGGTCAAATTCAAAGGTGTTAGAAAAGTCACATTTAGTGATAAAGACAGTAAAGACTAGTTCCTTACTATCTCTATTGTTAAAAGTGAGAATTAAAAGAAAGATGTTGAAATTTTATTTCCATTTAAAAGGAAAGATGTTGAAATTTTATTTGTATATAATTTTGATTTATACTTATGTTATAATACTATGTTATAATAAAACGATATAATTATATATTTTTGTTTTATTCGTTAAAAACCATATTACGCGTTAATTCGAATAGACAGGTATTAATAGTAGTACAATTATGTGTCATAGGTTTAAGTAAACTTGTGTAAGGTATTCTAATCATTAGTATAAGGTATTTTTTTTGCTTGTATATAGCAATGTGGAAATTGGATAATTTCACCACTCCAGCAAAATTGTCAGATCTGTCGGCCATCAAAATTGGAATTGTAGCAATTGTTACAGACCGTTCTAAGATACAAATAAGACAAAGCTTGG
This sequence comes from Trachelipus rathkii, assembly GCA_015478945.1. Lineage (NCBI taxonomy): Eukaryota > Metazoa > Arthropoda > Malacostraca > Isopoda > Trachelipodidae > Trachelipus > Trachelipus rathkii. The sequence continues at coordinate 7,688 of JABUQX010042858.1, forward strand.
AACAAGATTGGCGTCAAGAAACGGCAGCAAGAGACAATTATGAGACAGAATACGAAACGTTGGAAAGAATAAGAACAAGGAAATCAAACATAATTTCCAAAAGGGTGAGTTCCAGATTACCAATACCTGAAGTGCTACAAGATTTAGTCAGATTATGGATGAAATTAATAATAAACAGATTAATTGATTGGGTAGCAACAAGGGTACAATATCGCTTTCCAGTTGATGCAGATGATATTGTCAATTTGCTAGAACCTAATTGTTTTAATCATTTGGGTATAATTAAAGATACCGTAGTATTCATCAGAATACATGAATATTTAGAAAATAACCATGATGATACAGCAACTATCCAAATTTTCTTGGAAAATTATGAACAAGGTGAGTATAGAGGTCACGATAGTAGAGATTGGTTAGAAGATTGTTTGAGACGTGGCTTGATAAATAAGTTATATGGACTTGTGCAAGAGTTAGAGAAAAGAATGGGATGATTTAGAACTAATTGCACAAATAATAATGAATGATCACAAAAACACTTTTAGATCACTAAGACCAATATATCCAAACACCGTTACCCTAGCTAAGATACTAAGAGCTATCACAAGAGCAGGAAGACCGAGAAATATTCTTTATGCATTGAAGAATGGAGACGAACTTGTTGGACATCTAGTAGTTTTATTAGAATGGCCATTTCAAAATATGTTCTGTTCTGAATGCACTCACATAGTAAAGCAATTAGCTCGACTAGGGGGAAGCAGTGATTTAATAGAAATGTTATTAGAGAAAATAATATTAGAAGAAACGTATCCAATTAATTATAGAGCAATGTTAGAGATATTTTGGGAAAATATAGATCCGCAGAATCAAAATAGTATAAGTTTGTCGATATCTCCAAGAACTTTGTATAAATTGTTAAGACTTGTTAATGGTAGAGAAGGTGAAATCGAACATAAAATGATTATGTGTATTGTCAATGGAAGATCTTATTACAACACCAATGATTTATTGAAGACAATGTGCATTCATGCTTGGACCGTCAACATGTTTGAGGTACCAATAAAACTAACACATTTTATGAATGAAGCAGATGTATTAAGGTTGAAGGGAGAACTTCTACCTTCGATTAATACGAGAACTAGAGATTTGATAGGAACATGGTTACGACAGCGAAGAAGAGAAAACGTGAGAACAATATTTAGATTCTTGGGAGATCAGCTTTTAGGTACCACGATTTCATACGCCTATAGGCCACGATATTTTCTGAATACATTGCCTACCAGATGGTACTTAGTATGGAGAGATAGAGAATGGATTGCATCCACCAGAATCTCTCACAATTACAACTTCTCAATGAGAGGAAGATTATAACTCATTTCTAAGAATACATGGTTAGATTCAAACACCAACCAACATAAAGAATAATTTTGTCTAATAATTATGATTTTTGAAATTATGATTGACACTTTGATTATAATTTTTTTTTGAAATTTTTTGGTATAAATTTTACTATTTGGTATAAATATTTACTAATTATGATTTTTTCTCTTTCATAGTGATTTATTTTACTTAAGTTGATTATTTATCACCATTTCTATATATTCTAATAGTATATATTATATATTTTAATGTTAAGTCATTAATTTTGATCAATGATTAACTCTAAAAAAAATTTTATTTTATTTTTTAGTAGATTGATTTATATATTTCTATACTATTACAGACGTATAATAGATTTTCAATACAACACGTTTTTCTATCTTTTATTAGAATTCTTATATGTTACGAACATCTCTAATACAAATTTTTTTTTCTCATAATACAGTAATACTAGCATCATACATTAATCCAATAACATTACATTCTATATCCTACATACATCTAAAATAACTTTAGATTTTTTGGAATATATATACTGCCGAAATATATTTACTTTCCAGAAAATCGCACTAATTGGGATATTAGAAAAACGATACATTCAGAATTTGGACATGAGGAAAAAGGGAATCCCTTGTAAATTATTATCAGCAGAAGAATTCACAAGGATTTTGCATCAAATGCACCAATCGTTTCCTTACTCAGTGACGTTCCAGATTCTCAGCGAAACACCTATAGCTGGAACTGTACAATACGTACCAGCATTAATTAAAGATAAGACTAAGAAATAATATTGTAATACTTTTATTAACTAATATGATTTTATTTTTGATTATATTTTTTAGTATTTTTGATTGTTAATTTACTTATCAAATTTAAAGTTTAAATTTTTTTGATAGGGGGGGCAATTTGAAAAACAATTACTTAAACGTAAAAACCCCATTATGTAATAACTAATATTTTTTATTATTTTATAAAATCAACTTGGGAAAACTATTGGGAAATGGTATTTCTAATATCTAATAGGTTTTACCATATAGAAACAGGATAGGAATTATTTTAATAATATTATTTGGAAAAACATCTTATGAAATATCACTTTTTATTAACTAATATTTCAATCGGTTTTTCACAATGCAATCGGTTTTTCCATTTAGCAATGGTATTTTTCAATAATTTAGATTTTCCATTTGTATTCAACTTTAATGTCGAAACAAAACTGCAGGATACACATCCTACCTCAAAATCGGTAAACAACTTTAGCTTAAACATGCGCTGCGTATATAGGAATTAGCAATTATAGCAAAGATAATCGGCAAAAACCTGATTCGAAAGGTAAGCGAAAATAGCAAGAGTAAGCCCGATAATAGCGGAATCCGAAGTGTATACAGAAACAAAGCGAAGGTCGTAATATGTCTTTCCGTTAGCAAAAATTCAAAGTAAAACTTCTTAAATTACCATTATTTCAAATAATAAAACTGGGGATAAAAATTATCAATCAAATTAAATTAAATTAACCGCGAACGAGACGTGTAATTATACAACGCAACTTATAATGAAACCTCATATCAATTACAAACCTTCCCTTTTCTTACATTTTCCAAAAATGTTAAATTCATTTTTTTTGCAAATTGTAAATTTCAATTCATTGTGAATTTGAAAGTAGCAAACAATGCAATTTTTTGAAATCATTCTCAATTTTTACTTCAAATATCTATCTTAATTGAAATTCTAATTGACCAATCGCGAGTCCATTTTTAGGTTTTAACAAACCCCAATTAACTTTTGGGAATGGTAATAAAAATATCAATTAATAATAATGAATAAAAATAAATAATATATAAATGAATAAAAAATGAATAATAATAATAATAATAATAATATATAAATAATAAAATAGATAATAATAAAATAATACTAATAATGAAAAATGCAATTGCCCGGTCTGCTTAAAAGCTTGACTTGTGTCATGCGCATTTCGGGTCATTTAATTTATACGATCAAGTGATAAGTCTGTAAGTAACAAATATTTATATAAATACATAAAGTACATTGTGTACATTTATGTATGAACGCGAAAACGAAAATTATACAAAATTTTAACATACCAAAACTTACATGTATATATACAATATATATATATATATATATATATCTATAGATATATATCTATATACCTATATATTAATCATATTGATATATATATATATATAATATATTAAATATAATAACATATATAATGCATGTCAACCGATTAAGAGACATACTATTGCATGACGTATAACATTTAAATGTAGTACGTATACACCTATCAGAATAACGAGTGAAATGAAATATATATATATAGTGTTGATAGTATGTATATATATTTATAAACTATTTTATATTTCTTATTATGGATATATATATATATATTTAATATATATATTAATATAAATAATATAATATATATATATAATAATATATATATATATATATATATTATATTATGAATTATATATATATATATGTATGTAATTATATATAGTAAATAAAAGTTACATCGATATATCATGTATTAAAATTGCAGCAGACTAGTTATTTGTGTCTGGGCTTTTTAGCTTTTCTCAAGTCTTATTTAAGTATCTTTAAGTCTTTCAAGTCTTTTACTTTCTACAAGTCTTTTTAGTTTAATTATTATATTAAATTGGGGCCATATTAAAGCTAACTTGTGAATGGTTACAGCATTAAAATGACAATATGATGTACTCCAAAAGTGCTTAATCAGAACTACTTCTTAATATTAACTAAATATTACTAATCATTATTATACGACTAAAATTTTATTTGTGACACTATGCTAAATAAAGAAGAAAACTCAATAACTCTTTATTTTGACCATAACTAAAGGTTTCAATTATCAAAAAGTAAATCCATGCAAGGAAATATTCAGTAGCGTTACTGAATATTTTAATTTATCAACAGAGGTCGCCGAGTTTGGCTCACACCGCTATATTAAATAATTGGACCCTAGGGGATTAAAACCCCCGCACAAAACCTTTTTGATATAACGCACCAAGAGCGGTGAATCGCTCGAAAGTAAGGGGTTCGAGTAAACAGTCGTAAACAGTCATTACTCCTTAAAAAGCAAGCCGACCCGGCCTCCCATATATATATTATATATATCATAATATATATATATATAAAATATCTATATATATCTATACTACTATTATATACTATTACCAAACTAAGCAATATAGATAAATATAACTTATATTAATATATATATATATTATATATTAATATATATATGATATATATATTATATATATATATACTATCCATATTCAAAGATTCAATAAGATCTCTACTGCCTGAGTAAAGGAAAAACTAGTCTTGTTCTTCCCATTCTCAGATTTTTTAGCTCCATCAGCAGGTTCTTCTCGTTATCCACAAAATTCCTCTTGGAGATAAAGGTAAGTTCTAGATTTTACCCTCATTTTCCCTAAGGGTCTTAACAGTCTTTACATAATCGAGCTCTTTTCAATGCTCAATTCACGCTATTAGTTAATATCATGATATAATACCTATATAATATATAGTATATATATATCATATATACTATATATATATATATTATACTATACTATATATAATATATATATATCTTATATATATATATATATAGATACTTTATATCTGTACCTCATTATATACTAGTACCTAATATATAATATATATATATATATACTATATAATATATAATATTATATAATACTATATATATAGTATATATATAATTATATATACATATATAATACATATATATTATATATAAATAATAATATTATATTATATATATATATATATAATATATATATATATATATACTATATAATATTATACTATATATATATATATATATATACTATATATCTATATACTATATATACATATAAATTATATATATATAAATATATATATATATATATAAATACTAGAATTATATATATAATTATATATATATATCATATATAATATATATATATAATATATATATATCTTATATATTATATATATTATCATAATTATATTTATATTATTATATGATATATCTATATATATATTTAGTATAAATAAATATTATATATATATTTTAATATATATATATATATATATATTATATATTATATACTATATATTTATTATACTATTATATACTATATATATATATATATATATATATTAACTAATCTATATATATATACCGTATATATATAAATAATATATATATATATATAATATATAATATAATATATATATATAATATATATATATATATAATGAATATAATATATTCTATATAAAATAAATATTTATATATATTAATATTATATTATCTATATATATATTATATATAATATAATAAATCAGATATACTATATTATTTATATATATTATATATATATATATCTTAATTATATAATATTATATAATATATATATATTATATATATATGTATATATATATATAAATAATATATAGTCATATAACTATAACTATAATATATACATATATATATATATATATATATCTATATATATATATATATAATATATAATATATATAATATATATATAGTATATATCTATATATATATATATAATAATATATAAATAATATAAATATGACAATATATATATAATAATATATATATAATATCTTATATATTTAAATAATATATATTATATATTATTATAATATAAGTATATATATATATGTATATCATAATATATTATAATATATAATATATATACTATATATTATAATATATATATATATATATATAATATATATTATATATATTATATATATATATATAAATATATATAAATATAAATATATATATAATATTATATATATATAATATCATATATATAATTAATATATATGATATATATAAATATATATATATATATACTATACTATATATCTATTATATATATCGTATAAATATATATATATATATATATATAGATTATTAGATATATATATATATAAATATATACTATATATTAATATATATATATATCATAATATATATATATAATATTATATATAATATATATAATAAATAATATATATTAGATAAATTTATCCAGTTCCCAGAATCGTTCTCAAGTACTTTGTTCTTCAACATTAACAACAAAAATATTTAATTAACACTATTGTACATTTAATTCATACCGTATGTAATTTACATTGTATTTCTTGAAGTATTTTGTCTCTTTTTGTATTTTATTGTTAAAAATTAATTATAAAATTTAAATAATTATTGTTTGATCTTATTTAATTATTTTATTCCTTCTTTATATGTTCTCTATCAGTTTCAGCGCCTTGTTTATCCTATACATTTATTATATTATATAATTATATATATATAATGATATACTTATATATTATATCTATATATATATAATATAATATATATATTATATATATATACATATTACATAATATTATATAATTATATATATCTATATATATAAAATATATTATCATATAATATATAATATATTCTATACTCTATAAATAATATATTTATTTTTTCTCCATATATTTGAAAGATCATTTATTAAAATCTTTTAGCAGATAAAATATATATATATAATATATATACTATATATATATTATTATATATATATTATAATATATATATACTGTATACTTATATTATTTTATATATATATATATATAATTAATATATATTATATTATATATATATATATATATTAAGATATATATATATATATAATATATAGTATTGTATGTATTGTATATATATATGTAGTGTATATATATGTATGTAATATAATATGTATTGTAATATATATATTAGGTTAATAATATATATATATATATATATAATATAATATCATATATATATCAGTAATAATATATATATATAATATATATATATTATATATAGTATATAATATATATTATATATTTATATATATAATATATATAGTAGTAATATATAATATTCAATATATTAATATGTATTATAATATTTATATATTATATTATATAACTAATATATAGTATATATATATATTATATATATTTATATTATAAATTATTTCATTTTAAATTAAAAAAATACTGAAAATATATTTTATATATTTTAATGAGCTTTCTATTATTATTTATTCTTATTATTATTATTATATATTATTATTGATTAATTATTATTATATTATTATTAATTAATTAATTTTATTTATTATTATATTATCTTACCTTCTTTCCCCAAGACATGCGTGACATACAAATGCACTGGAAACAGAAAAACTAGTAGAAGATATCTGACCAAACACAGTCGAAAAGAAAACACGCCTACCTCCTCTTTATGCCTTCTTGTGAGAACTTGTCGCAGTCAGAAAATCCCCTAGAGGTTCACGGGACTGCGACGGACAACCTCCCTATGGCATCTCGTCAGTGTGGGTTCATCCCTTGTGTCAGGTGACCTCAACTATGCCCCGCTGCCCAAACCACGACATTTACTCCTATTATGCATTTCTTCTCGCCTCTGCAAACTCCCATTTCCTGATCCTCTAGGCTTCTCTTTACTGACTCAATCCACTCTTATTCGGTCTTCCATCCGGTCGGAACTCCAACACACTCACGCACTATCATCTGCTTAAGCACTCGACCTATCCTTCCATCTTTAAACATGAAGACAAACCATCTCAACGTACTTTCATTTATTCTCATCATTTACTCTTTCTTCACACCACCATAAAACGTTCCTAAAATATGTTGCATTCCTCCTTTATCACTTCTCACCCTAACACACCTAAGGTGTGTCCATCTGATACAATTGTAACTTAGATAATACCTCTTATGCAGACCCATAACATCATAACTATACATTAACAAAATATAAAGTATTATTAATATATATATATATATATATATATATATATATATCATATATATATATATATATATATATTATATATATATATAATTATTATATATATATATTATTATATATGACAATAAATCCTATTCTCCGTAGAAATACAGATAATATTTCTAGTTCTTTATCTCACGTCCTTGTGTCATTTTGCAAAAAAATGTTAATTTTAAACTTTGGCTTCTTCAACAATTTCCTTTTACCCTTAGGTAACGGGATGAAATCTCTCGCCAAACTTGTTTCATAAACCGCATCTGTTCGACTATTTTTGCTTATGATTAAACGAGAATATTCGCATTTCCGTCCTCCGCCTCATTCTCCTCCTCCTATCAGTCTCTCCTCTTTTATCCGCCGTTCGCACATCTCCTTTCTCCCTGTTCCTCATATTCTCTCTCATCTCTCTCTCTCCTCTCTTTCTTCTTCTCTCCTTCCTCTGTTTTGCATTTCTTCTCTCTTCTCCGTCCTCTCCTCTCCTCTCTCTCTCTCTCTCTCTCTTTCCCTCTCTCTCTCCTTGAGCTTAACTAACTAAGAAGTTATGACGTCAAGATGATTCCAAATACTTGTTCTCCGAGCTGCCTCATGCCGTTGGTATAAAGTATAGTCTCTGTCTAGTTACTGTCAACTTCATGCTTCCTATATTTAATGCGTGGAGCCTTTTATTCAACCGTGCCAAAAAAGTGGACCACTTCTTCTCTACCCTTAAATATTCGCAAGAATTTCTCAATCGCAGCTATTTCAGATTGTTAAACTTTCCTATCATCCTACTACCAGCCCGCCTTGCAAATCGCCTATAAGTAGCATTTTCTTTCTCTGGGGACTAAGCGCCAAATTTGGTCGATTAGTGAAAAGTTGACAGTCCGTTAGTATTAGGTGATTAGGTTAGGCTAGTTAGGTAGGTTTAGGTTTGGTCTAGGTTGGTTAGGTTAGGTTACGGTTAGTTTAGGTTAGGTTAGGTTTAGGTTCAGGTTAGGTTAGGTTGGTTAGGTTGGGTTTACTTTAGGTTAGGTTTAGGTTAGGTTAAGTTAGGTCTAGGTTAGTTTAGGTTAGGTTAGGTGTAGGTTAGGTTAGGCTTAGGCTAGGTTAGTCCAAGTTTTTTGGTTAACGTTAAATTTTATTGGATTCCGTTAGAAGAAACTAAAAATAAATTTTTTTTTTTTTTTTTTGCAAAATGGCCAACGATGTCAAAGTCAGTCAGTGTTCCCGGTCAACTACCACTCGCATTTGGGCTAGTTCTAGTCCCCGTTCATTCTTTGGATTCTTGTCTTTCCAAGGCGCGCCTTTCGGTGCAGTTTCGGTGAATCTTTCTGGTTGGCCTGTGGGCTGAGAGAGAGAGAGAAGAGAGAGAGAGAGGAGAGAGGAGAGATGAGAGAGAGAGAGAGAGAGAGAGGAGAGAGAGAGAGGAGAGAATGAGACGAGAGAGGAGAGAGAGAGAGACAGAATGACAAAGACAGAGAAGGATTCGATAAACAGAGAGAGAGAGGAGAAGAACCTAAAGAAACGAATTATACGACCGATGAAGAGATCACGAGAGAAGAGAGAAAACGATTGTGAAAGCAAACACCTGAAAAAAAAAGAAAAAACAACAAAAAAAAAGAGAGCGAGAGAGAAGAGAGATGCTTTTATTTACGTAAACTATTTGTTATTCTTTCTCTTTGAATTCTTATTACAGGTCGTCTATAGTAGTATGTTATAAACACCACCCGTTGATTCTTTAAGCTGAAATTGTGTCTGTTCTTTACAGTTCTGTCCTGTCCTAAGCCCATTTACTACATTTCGATAATGACCTTCTCCCTATTACTTTAAACATATCCACTCCTAAGCAAACTATTACACCCTTCAGGAGGCGACTTTGAAGCAACTAATCTCCAAAATCGCGCTATTGGTTGGGCAGCGATGACGTATGTCGTCGCGGCGCTTGGATCCTTGGCGCAGCTTCTTTACTACGTACACGCAAGAATAATTTCTACACAAACTATAAAACTATAACCACTAATGACAACTAAAACAACTATAACAACTATAACACCTTCTTCGAAACACACGTGACCGAAACCTTCCTACGCCACTTAATATTTCTGGTACATTTATTTTCCTTGTGATCTTTATTGAAAGGGTCACATTGATTGGAGCTCAAAACAAGTTTCTAAGAGGTTGGATGTCCTGAGACCCCTTCAGATTTTCTTCACGCCACCCTAGCTGCTTTCTCTTTACAGGGGTGTCGTTTGCCCCCTCTACAGGTGCCGCACACATCTGGGCTGGTTCCACTCACACAGTTCTCCTGAAAAGGTGAAATATATGTTTTCCCATCTTATCAATTTTCTTGTCACGCCAACTACCACACCACCAATTTATTTTTGCCCGTCGAACTGTTCCATCACTCTCTTAATTCTATTGTTATTACAAGGACCACTGAATTACTAATATCTTCATTCACATGCTTCCTCCATTTAAAAGGGATGTCGTCGAGACACGCACTTTTTCTAACAGTCTCATCATTTCTCTGTCCCCCCAAAACTCTCTAATCCAAGATTTAACTGCTACGCTGAATCTTCTTTAGTACTCCGCTTGTAAAAGTCTAGAATCCCCCCCGTTTAACTCTATTTTTACAAATTTGCGCATTAACAAGCGTGGACTTTCAAGAGCCGTGCATTAAATCTGTCATTAAATATGACATCTGTTTTTTTATTTTCAATCTCCTGTGGAACTTATTAGTCCTCCGACATTTTCCTCACCGGAGGTATATTATATATATATTATATATAATATATATATATATATAGTATAAATATATATATATATAATATATATATATATTATATATATATATATACTATATATAATATAACTATATATAAACGAAATAAGAACGGTTTCAACAGTGATTTATCCTCTTTAGATCATACTGCGTTATTGCCAGTAAGCTATTTTATAAATTGACACAGACTACGGAAAGAACTACGTGACCAAACCGTGATGTCGATTAGTCAATTGGATCCATGCGCTTAAGTTTAGGTCTTGAAGCGAATGTTTTTACCTTAGTTGGGTGAAGGTAATGGTTAGGCGCGATGGATGTCAATTCTCGATCGGTAACTATGTGTCAGTTTGAATTCAGGAGGAAACATTTTCTTAACTAGTCATCCGAATGTTTTTTTTTGGCGTTGTCAAATATCCAATTGTTTTCTTGCATATATACTATAATAATATATATTATAGATATAATATATCATATATTAATATATTATATTATATATATATATACTATTAATATATTATATAAAATATATATACATATATTAATATTATTATTATATAATTAATTTTATAATAAATATATATAAATATATATAATATATTATTATATATATATATAAAATATGTATATATATATACATATACTAATATTATACACTTATATATATTATAATAAATATAAAAAAAATATATGATATAATATATATAGTATCATATATATATATAATATATTATTAACTTTTTAATATATATATATTATAACTATATTTTATATATCATATTATATATAATATTATATAAATATTATATTATATATTATATTTATATATATAATATATAGGGCATTTGCAATTAATATGCAAACTATCTCGATCGATTTGGATCACATTTTACTAATTACCCCTGAACTATATACAAAAAGGGGTGAGAAGACAAAAAAACATGTAGACGCAAAGCTTTTTGAGATTTAACGACGATTTTACGACCCTCTTAAACAACGCCTTCCATTTAACAATTTTGGGAGATTGAATGTCTACTGTAAGCATGTTCTGCTAAACCGCGCTTCCTCAGTCAACAACGTTTATGCAAAATAAAAGCCATTTGCTTTACTTTGGGCACATTAGTCCTTCGCCAAAAGTTTATTTTGTTGTCTGACTCTCTCATTTTTGGCTTGGCATCATTTTGCTTAAGAACTCAAAAAATTTTTTAAACCCTGTTAAAAATGCTGTTTGGTGGTCTGCATATTTCAAATCAGCTGCGACGATTTGAGAGTGTAAACTCAAAAACGTTCATACAATCCGAAAAATTAATTGCTACAACCTGCTGAAATGTTTAGTACTTACAAATGATCTTTAAAAAACTAATGTGTTTTCTGTTCAATTGTTAGCTCAAATTGCAATTTAACATAATTGAGATTTAAGAGTTAATGACTCAAATAGTTTGCAAACGGCAAGAAATTAATCTCAAATTGCAAGATACATGGTATCGTATCTCTTAGAAAATGTGTTATGCTATTTAAAAATAAGCCTCAAATGCAATAATTAACTAAACTCTAATTGACCGATTGCAGAATCCGAGGGAATTAATTGTTAAATTTTTAAGGTACTTTTATATCTCAATCATAAAGGAAAAATGTGCCATCCAGCTCGCGTAAAAATATTCTGCGCAAAACTAACACGTTAAATGGTTGTATAATTGAGGAAGTCATCTCAAATTTTTAGTTTGGGCAATCGGAAATAAGCTAAAAATTGTTAAAATACTTGATAACGTCTTAGCAAAGTGTTTGTCTGGCTCAATTAATTTGCCCAAATTGAAATAATAGAATAATTGAAGCGGTGTAAATCAAATTTAAATGATTTGCACAAATCTGAAACAATTGTTGTCTTGAGTCAAATTTGTTGGCAGACAATAAAGTATTATTTGCACAAATTAGAAACAGTTGTCTGTGTCCTATATTTGCCCAAATTTGAACTATATACAAAATAAATTTCATATTTTCACCTTAGATTATCCATTTCACCTAGAATTTACTTTTACCCTAAATTTGAGATAAAAATTCAAATATAAGCTTTGCTTTTTTTGTGAAAGAAAACAATTTAAATTTTCTTTTTTAGTGTTAAATAGAGAAAATATTAATTACATCAGTTGATGTGATTTTTAAAATAATGGATAAATAAAATTAATCAATATATGGAAGTAGGCTATAATTTTGGTGAACATTCAAATTTGAATAAAATTTTAATTTCAGAAATATTTTCTTGTATTTTAAGTTCTAACAAAATGTTTAAACAATAAAATACCCTATTACACTATTTAATTTTGCAAGCGATTTCTGAACAAATTGTAGTTTCGTTCA